>CM035155.1:58489558-58704826 GCA_020205615.1 Panax quinquefolius
GATCTACATACATCACTTCTTTATGTTGGATATCGGGTTGCTTCAAGACCTCTAAATAGATCGTCCCCATTAAAGGTACTCACTTCAAAGAGTAGCTAACTTTGACAACGATCTCAAGCAATCGATCGGTTTGATGATCCCTCAAACTCGTAAGAATCGAAATATTGAAGTCAATCCTTCAACTCGCCAAATATTTAACCATTCTCAACCCCAAGCTTCATACTCCCTAAAAACTTGTTTGATGACCAATTGAGAGTCATATAGATGATCAATCTCTCGAACTCAAGACTCTTCGCCAATCGTAACTCGCTAACACCGCTTCATATTCTACCTCATTATTCGTTTCCTCGAACCCAAACTCCGATGGCTCATTGCATTTTGAATCCTCAGGACTTGTCAATATAATCCCTAATTCACCGACATCCAAAGTAGAGGACCCATCAAAGATATAACGTCCATGAACTCAGATCTGGTCAAGCATCGCGAATCGCCTTCTCGACTCCTCAACTTCATTCATACTTTCATCAACTTCGGAGAATAAACATTCGACCACAAAATCGCCTAAAACTTGACCTTTAATAGTCAGTCGAGGATGATACTAATAAAGAACCGAGACAACTCCATTGTCACACACAATGAGTCTCCCCAAACTTTTGGTTTATTTCAAAGACCTTCTTCAACGGCCGATTCAGATATACCACTATTAACCGACCATGGAAGTATTGCCAAAGCTTTCGACTGGCTATTATCAAAGCAAAGGCAAACTTCTCAAGGTTCGGATACCTTGTCTCTGTATCCCTTAGGGCATGGATTACATAGTAAACCGTGTACCCCAATCTCCCGCACTAACATCGCTTCCCATCGCCAATCTAACTTGTCGCCAAATACAAATACAAAGGTTCAAGCAGAATTCGCTTCACCAACAAAGGCGTCAAGACAAATATTTTTTATCCTTGAAAGCATCTTCACATTCTAAAGTCCATTGAAATGTCTTAGCATTTTTTCTACTTTTCAACGATCAAAATCAAAGAACACCTCTTTGTCGATTTAGATACTTAATCTCCTCGAGTCGCTTATCCGACCCGTTAAACGCTAAACGTCTTTTTAAGACTGAGGAGACTTTATATTCATAATAGCCTGGATCTTTTCTGGATTTGCCTCTATACCCCTTTTGCTAACCAGATAACCTAAAAATTTACCTGCTCCAAGCCCGAAAGTACACTTGGTTGGACTTAGCTTCAAATTGTAATGACGTACCATCTGGAAACACTCCTCTAAATCGTCCAAATGAATTTGAACTGAAATACTCTTGACAATCATGTTATCAACATAAAATTCCATATTCTTTCCCAACTGCCTTGTGAACACATAATTCATCATCCTCTGATAAGTAGCCCGTTTGTTCAACAAGCCGAAGGTCATCTTCTTATAAGTATACACCGACCGATGAGTAATGAATGTTGTCTTCGGAATATCCTACTTACACATAGAAATCTGATGATACCCTGAGAAAGCATCCATAAAACTGAGTAAGGCATATCCCGAAGTCGCATCGATAGGCTGATCAATGTGAGGCAAAGGATAAAAGTCCTTCAGGCATGCTTTGTTCAGATCAGTGTAATCTATGCAAACTCGCCATTTCCCATTCTGCTTCTGCACCAGAACCACATTCGCCATCCATTCTGGATAATCGATCTCGAATATAAAATCTGCTGCCAACAACTTTGCAATCTCCTCGCCGATTATCTTACGCTCTCCGTGTAAAATCCTCCTCTTCATCGAATCGGCTTTTTGCTAGTCCACTTGTAACCTATGTTCAACAACCTTCGACTTATTCCGTATATCACTAGGAACCCAAGCAAATATGTCAGCATAACACCGAAGTAATTCCACCAGGTTCATCCGAAAAGGTTTCGGCAGACCTGAACCTATCTTCACGCTTTTTTCTTTCTTACCCTAATTAGTTCAAACTCTTCATCGCCTCTTACGCTAGCATAACCAATGGCTCAGACCGCTTTTCGTAAATGGCTCAATCTCAATAGTCATGGTTTGCTTCGTCACTTAACCCTACACACCAAGTGATCAAAGCATTTCGATAACACCTCCTCGCCAAGTCCAATTCTCTAAAGAACTTCTCCCACCCATGTGGTGTGGAAACTTAATTTTGAAATGGGGAATCGACATCACTGCCTGAAGAGCTATCAAAGTGGGTCTACCAAAACTGGCGTTGTAGGCCGAATCCACATGTACTACGTAAAATTTACACATAATTTCAACTCTTTGTGGAGCTGTCCCGAAGATGACCAGAACTCGATAGTCCCCACCACTTTGACTGGATTATTATTGAACCCATACAGGGGAGCCTCTTACCCAATTTCCATCTTCCTACCATCCAGGTGCATCCTCTGATAAGCATAATGCGTATAGGATATACACCAAAGACCCATTATCTATCATCATCCTCTTTATGTCCATCGAACCTCTTGTGCAAGAATCACCGTAGCTCCTTCATGGGGTTTGATGGGTTCAAACCAGAATCATCATCCATGAAAGAGATTACCAAACCCGGTATGCTTCTTTCGCCTTCGGGGTTTACCCGCCACCGCCATCATCGAATCCAGATATCCCGCCGCTTTTCCTAAGAACTTTGCCAATATTTCCTCCTATAATTACATCCACAACATGCCTTCATTGGTTGATTCAAGTCGGTCAGGTTGGCCGAGCACCGAACAGCCTATTATTCCTCTCGCCGCCCCTGAGGCTCTCGCCCCGCCACGTATTAAACCAAAGCACCACTTTGGACTTTTCTTTCAATGAACTCTCTTAAATTCCAACAGAGCTCAGATCATGCCCAATCGCTCGATGGTAATCACAATATTTGTGAGGATTTTGGACTTCGGTTTAAGATTATCCCGAAGTCGCTTCAAAGTAGGGTGGTCTTTTATCCGCTCCGCAATAAGTCCGATCCATATTAAGTTGGGTAAACACCTTATTCACCTTCTGACTCGTAAAAGGTGGTCGACCTCCTTTCAACCCTCAATTGTTGTTATACTTCTTCGGATTCTCATCATAACAATCATTATTACTACCACTTTTCTTTTGATTACCATCGATTTATCTTTTCTTTCTTTACTTTCTCAAGGACCATGCTTTTAAGTCGCTTCACGGCTTCTTCTACCACGATGTAGCCTTCCGCCTTCTTAAATGCTTCGGCTAGGCTCTTCAAATAACTAAACATCAACTTATTCACCAGTTTTTCAGACTTCACCAAATCCAACCCGTTCTGAAATAGACTTACGACCTGAAGATCATTGAGGTTTGTTACATGTCCCGCTGCTTCTCTAAATCTCTTTACATATTGGCCCAGAGTTTCATTCGGATACCGTCTAATCTGTGTCAACGATCCTATGGGCTTTCCTCTCCTCTTATTGCTCCCGAATCGAGCGTGGAACTTGTCACACAATTCAGCCAGGACGAAATTGAGTCCGGAGCCAAAGTCCCCATCCACTACCTTGCATCTTTTCTTAACGTCGTCATAAAAGTTTGGCACTTAGCTGTATCCGAATAGTCATAATAGTCTATCAGCCTTTCAAACACCTGGCTGTGGTCATACGGATCTCCTAAACTATAGTAACTCTCCATATAAGGAAGCTTTTTATTAGGATCTGCTTTCTCCCAAAAATTCAAGAGAAAGGAGATGCCTTTTGCTCGAGCCTTCCTTTTTTCTCATCGAACTTCAGCCCAAATTGTCTCAAGCTCCTTCACCTCTTTAGCTAAGAGTTCAACTCTTCCGCCACAAGAGACATCTTTCTTCGGGAGCTTGTCTTCTTTTTGATCGATTCGCCTTTCTATCCAGGCCGACTACTTCTAGAGAGGGGCTTATTTACGGTTTCAGAATGTAGTATCCACAAGGCGGTGTACTCTCTTCGGATTCTCAAGAGTACTCTCTCTGGATCTGCTTCGGCGTTTATCCTTCTCGCCATACCGAGAATACTCAAGGTGAAGTGCCTTCTTTAAAATCTCGGGCGTACGTCCTCTCGATCTACTTCTTCGCCTACTCTTGTCATTACCCCGAGAATCCTCAAGGCGAGGTGCCCTCTTTGGATCTTCGGGAGTATGACCCCTTGCTCTTCTTCGGTCTCGAGAAAGACTCCGTGACGTGCTTTCAGAGTGCATGGGCTCCTTATTTCTCCCTGTTCGTCTGCCTGGAGACCTACCACGTTCTTTGGGCCGAGTATAACTAGATGCCTCATCTTCCATTTCAGCCATAAGAACCATATGTTTGGAAATTTCTTCCCTTTGCTGCAGAAGCACTTTCAAAGCTTTGTCAGTCTCTTGTGTCATCTTAGCCAAAGTAGAGGTCGTGTCTGCTTGACCTTCTCGGTGTTGGGTTATAGGCGGTGTGCCTTCTACCACTTTTCGATCCTTATCAGGTCCTTTACTAGTAGTAGAAAATAACTTTCTTCTGACATCACCATGATCTCTTTCATGAGATCTTTTTGGAACATCTTGTGATCCAAGTCTATCATGGATACTCTTTGAAGGTCCCAACCTATCCTTAACAGAAATTCTCTGTAGAGAAGAACTCGCACTCATTAGCTGCCCTTCAGCTGTGATTGTTCTACTTTTCACCATATATAACTTCCGATGAAGGACGTTCAATATATGTGATTGAAAACCAGCAACACTAGAAAAAGCTCTTCTCCTAGCGCCAATGTTAACTCCAAGATCTTCATACACGCCTTAATCACTGAAAAGCGCATCCAATCCTGTACAGAAAACGAATCAGCATCGAAAGCCTGACGGTTTGGCCCGCCGGGGGATAGTTCCGGTGTGAGAATTAGTACATGCCGACACAAGGTTAACAATGGAGGTTGTGTGCTCTAGTGTTTGGTATAAAATTTGCATGTTACCTTCTCTTTATAGTGCTTTGTACTCTTATATTAGTCTCACCGCCTTGCATGCAACCCACCTCCTATGACCTCAGCTAATTGCATGCAACCCATATCAAATCACTGTTCCCCACTAATTAGGATTATGCCAAATCCTCATTAATTAAGGTGTTGGACTCATATTCCAACCCCTGTCCACTACAATAAACTTTGGCCCAAGCTCAATTAACATCATATAAATAATGGCCCAATACTCCAACGACCCAAATAATTATGGCCTAACAGGCCCAAATAATTATGGCCCAACAATATATATATATATATTATAATAAATAAGATATTTAAAAAATTATACCCGTATTTTGCACAGGACACTTGGTATAATTAAATCCTTAACAATAGTGATACTATAGTAAGGAAAGAACTGAATCCTTTAACAAGGCCAGTGAGATGTAACATGGGCACTTGTTAGCCCTTGCCTTAATTAGATTAATCTATGGGCCAGGGGGTGCATTATAGGCTTACAGCCCACAACTTCAGCCCAAAAAAATAAATAAAAAGAAAATAGAAAACCAATAAATGGCGGGAAACAACTCGGCAACGCTTACATCTTTCCCGCGTCCAAACCAATTCTCGCTCCTCTCGAATCTACTGGCATATAAACATCCGCCTTTGCAACACTAAATCTCACTCATCGAATTGAAGTTTCAGAGATCTATACTGCTTTAAAAGTTTAAAAATGCCGACGATTGTTGCATGTAATTCATCTCCGATAGCCGGCGAGGTCCAATCCAATGTTAACTCTGGTCCTCAAAAACGAATACTGAGGTCCGATTCGGTTACGCAAGGCAGTCCGATGAAGTTGAAATCTCCTCGCCGCTGCATCAATGATAACCCAAGTACTCCAGCAAAAGTGAGTTCTGTAACTAATTTTCCGAGTAGATTTTTGAATTTTCTTGATTTTCTTATTGTATGCGATAATTTCTTAGAGTGAATTTAGATTTGATGTTCTCATTTCAAATAGGGAATTGAGAAAGATTTGTCCGCGGGATTCATGGAAAAATCACCGGTGAATAAGTTGTCAGATAGCTTTATGGATAAACCACTATGGAATCCAACTGGTAAGTATATGTTTTAAGCTTACTACAATTTCATTGATTATTGGAAATTAATAGATGCAGCATAAAAGGCATCCTTAATTATCATTATCAGACGTATCTTATTTTTTCTCTCTCTTTGTTGTATTTGAATGTTTTTTCCTTCATTGTATTTGTACTTTTCCTTTTTCGTCATTTTTTGTTATCTATTTCTGTTTGTTTGCAAGGACTACCTCCTGTTCCTATAGACTATAATATGATTTTATTAACAGGGTAAGGTATTACGATAGTGCCTCTTTGTTAGATATTGTTCTATATAGTTTCAATATAATCTAGAATAAAGATTAGTACCAAACGAAGCACAATGGTTCATTAAAGCATTGTGACGATTACCTCCTAATAAACACTGGGAAAAAATAGCATATATGTATTGGTAAATGTGTTTTGTTTTATTTCTAAGCCTGTTAATGTATGCTCAATTGATGTAAATAAAGTGTAGGTTTGGTTTATATTTACAGATATGAAGCAGTTGAGTGCTGTAAAGGAGGCATTGCATGTATCAACTGACCAATCTACAGTTGTGTGCCGGGAGGATGAGCAGAAAAGGATACTGGAGTTCTGCAAGCAATGTGTAGAACAAGAGAAGGGTGGGAGTTTATATGTGTGTGGACTGCCTGGGACTGGAAAATCCCTGTCAATTGAAAAAATTAAAGGGTCCCTGATTAATTGGGCTATGGAGGTAATTTAATTACCTTAATCCATAATAGTAACTTCTAAGAGTTGGATTGGTTTACAAAGTTTACCTTTAAAAATAAAAAAGTGATTACAGTATTCAACAATTCAGATGAACTTCTGACTATAATTTTCCTCTGAATATGTTCATTTATGCATTGTAGTAGCTTCAGTTTTTCTTAGTGTCATACTTGGGTTGTCTTGTTAGGGGAAAGTAAAATGACTTTTTAATTGATCCATAAGATTTCAGACGAACTTGGTACTAAATGTGCATGTAAATTTATATGCAACTGGTAAGATATGAAATATTTTACTGTTTTTATAAATATTACTCACTGGATCATGGTCTTGCTATCAGGAAGGTTTTCAGCCACCAGATATATTGGCTATAAATTGCACTTCTCTTACAAGCACTTCTGATATTTTTAGCAAGGTACTGCAATTAATAGTATACTTATTTGAGTATTTAATCTGAGCCAGCACACATATGCTCAAAATCAGATAATGTTGGCAGGTACTTGTGAATAATCAACCACGGAAGAAAACCAATGGTCCTACTTTGCCTTTAAAGCAAATTCAGAAATCTTATTCTCAAAAGCAAGAATCGCCTGGAATGAGAATGATGTAAGAAACATGTTTTTCATTCAGTTGAATCATAGACTGCTTATAGCCTAGAGAGATCAACCATTCTTTTTAAACAGCTCATACAGTATACGTATAATCAAATAAGACATGAACAGGATCTGTTTGAATTTGCAAACCGTACTGTATCATTATACAAGCATCAGTAAAAGGCATTGCTCTACTTAAATTAATTTTTTTGCTACAGGCTGATTATTGCTGATGAGTTGGATTATTTGATCACAAAGGATCGGGCTGTGCTTCATGATCTTTTCATGCTAACAACACGACCATTTTCCAGATGTATATTGATAGGTTTGCTTAAGGCACTCATGCTCTTAAGAATTTCTTGTTCATCAAGTACTTATTTTTATTAGGTTAGGTTTTCTGAGCTGATGACTTTAATGCTTGTGTATGAGATCTCATATTGCATTTACTTTCACAGGCATAGCTAACGCCATCGACCTCACAGATAGATTTCTTCCAAAATTGCAGTCCTTGAATTGTGAGTACTTGCTCCTATCCTATCAATTACTAGATATGTTATAGTTCTTTGATTGCAGTTTCTGTTTACTTTATTAACGAGGCTTGATGTTATAACTTAGTTGGTTGTATCCTCCGAAACGGTTTTCAAATGATTTTTTCCAACAACTGTACGAACATAATTTAACCTAACTATCCCCTTGGGCTGCCGCACCTGAGAAACAATGAAACAATGTCCCGTCCTTCCTCAACGAATAGTAAATTTCCATTATCCATACCAAAATTTAAGATATTTCATGGTAAAACAAAATTTGAAAGGAATATCGTTTATAGCACCTAGCCTTCTACGTTATCCTCAACTCAACTGAAGAACGTCTTTTATCCCAAACGAGTTGGGTTAGGTTGACAGCGAACAAGTTAAAGACAAGATGAGAAATAAATAAATAAAATAAGAAGAATAATAATAAACAGAGATTAAACAAAAAGGAATAAGAAACTGAGAAATATCTAATATACACAATGTGCTTCTTTCTTTGTAGTAATAAACTTGTATTGATGTTTACTACTTTTTGTGCTAGGCAAGCCTATGGTTGTGACTTTTCGAGCCTACTCCAAGGATCAGATCATCATGATTCTTCAACAGAGGCTAAGGGTAATCTTGTGCTCCCTCATTTTACTTTTGGTTTACATGTGCATCTTCCGCTTCACCTACTATTGTATTTCCATTAACATTACATTCACTAAAAGACTACATTGTCATCTTCTTGATGTAGAAGACGATGTTATTTGACCGCAAATATAGCTATGTTCCACGTACCTAATGCTATTCTCATGATGAGATATTGAATTTTTTAAGTTGGTTAAAGTAAGATTTTTATTTCACATGCAAGGATATATGGTTTAGGAACTAACAATTAACATCTTTCTTTCATTCTTTAAAAGTTGGCTAAAGATATTTTGTTTATCTGGCACCGTTGTAAAATATAATTTTCAATGTTACATGCATGCTCCATCTATTTAACTACTAGTAGAATTTTAAATAATCAAAGTGCAGCTTAAGGGTTGTAGTAATATATATGGAGATAACAAGATCTTATCATGGATTTTCTTCACCTTTAGTTCATACTAAAGAACTGCAACTTGTGTGCTAGTCTTGTGGTTTCTCTAAAAAGTTCACTAATTATATTTTAATTTGACCACTGCTCAAATAGGTATTCCCATTCATTGTCTTTCAGCCACAAGCGTTGGAATTTTGTGCGAGAGTGAGTTCACCACCGTCTATTCTCTGAAATGTTCTATTTTTAGTTTCTTCCCTCTGATTTCAAATGCCAAAATGATCTATAAATGAGCTATTGCATAAAGTGATTAGAGTCCCTTGGCAAGTAAATATTGTTTGGGTGACATTAAGCAGCACTGCAATTTCAAGCACATGATTCAATATAGCAACTTTTCTCAAAATTACTGAATTGTGATCGACAATACTTGTTTGATTTCAGAAAGTTGCATCTGCATCTGGAGATATGAGGAAAGCTCTTGGAATTTGCAGGTTGGTGTTGTAGCAGTTGTTGGATAATTTCTTTGTAGCTGAATCGAACAATGGCACAACTAGTCTGTTGCTTGCGTGATTTAAGTTGACAAAACTGAGGCTAGGTTGTTGTGTATAGTTAAACTTAAAAGTTTATTTCAAACTCAAGTATGTTTGATCTTGGTAGTCACACACGCACACACTCTCATGAGCTAGAATATACAATCTCCTGAAAAGTTATTGTTGATCATGAAAGTAAATATTCTTTTTTACAGTTTTTTCATTAATCACTATAAATTTTATCATCATTATTATTAATTTTTCAGGAGTGCAATTGAGGTATTAGAGGCTGAGCTCAAAGAGTCTACATGCGATATGAATTTGGTACCCATAGAAACGGGTTTCTGTCATCAACAGACAACCGATGCTAGTGAAATTTTGAGAAAGCAAGAAAACATTGTAAGTGCTCGCGGTGTCTGTTATACTTGTGATAGTTATATTAATAATTCACAATTGTACGACATCTGCCTTGTTGCATGTGTTGTAACAGGCTGAAGTTAACAGTCAGCTATAGTTATCAAATTTTTTTTGTTTTCCATTTCTTCCACTTGCAATAATATCCTCCTAGGATGTTTGTAGGATTTAAAGATTTGTTGCCCTGAAAACTACCTAGTACATACTAGTTGCATGTGTCCTAGAATCAATTGACTTGCATGATTAGTCCAGATGCTGTAATGCTCTACATTGTATTCCTTACTTTTAAGTTTCATCAGTTATACGATACTTGTCCATTGTGAATATCACCTCTTGCTTTGCTCATCAACATTTTCTTCAGAATGTAATACGTGTATTCTTCAAAAGCATTTAATTATATTTCAATAATTTTAACTGGCTGCCATTTCTACTTAAATTAATTTTTCTCCATTTAAATGATTCCATTTCAGCTTTCAGATTGTTTGCAACATTGTTCTGATATATTTTCTGAACTTTTGAACACTGATGACTAATTGCATACCATCATTTTGTTTTCTATTGATGCTTTTTATTAATTACCAGCTTCTTTCCTCTTACTAGTTGTATACCTTGCTACAGGTGAGGATTGATCATATGGCTGTTGCTTTGTCAAAGGCTTATAGATCACCAATAGTGGACACTATACAATCCCTTCCACAACATCAACAGGTAAATTTGTGCAAGTAGAATGGTAATATCCATTTCCATCATATAGTTAGAGCTTCGTGAGTATTGAATTATCTATTTATATTGGCTATACATATAGAGTTGGACCAAGATCTGTGCAAACCATAATCCGGGAAAAAGTGAATGTACTGCCGATTAAATTGATGATTATATCAGACCTAGATCTGTGTCTGCTTCTTTGAAACTAATCTAAATTATGGCTAATGAATTTGGCGTAGAGTTTGAATCCTACTATTTTTTGAGGTCTTTTATGAGGTTGGTAAGTCTTAGATATAGTATACATTAAGATTTCAGATATGCATTATGGGAATGTACTTAATACCTGGTCTTGAAGAAGGATAATGCATCAGAGAATCTATTCAAAACCAAACATACTAATCAGTGAATTATATCACTATGCTTTTGCCGCCCTCTCGCTAAAACCCATTTTTATTCTATGCACAGATAATTCTTTGTTCAGCTGTGAAGCTGTTCCGCAGGGGGAAGAAAGATACAACTATAGGGGAGGTATAATTTGTACCATTTTATAAAAGTTGAATTCTTCATTTAAGTAGCTATTTTCTGACTAATATGTTGATTGTTTTAATTTTTGTAATTGATGCAGCTAAATAAATCGTACATGGGCATCTGCAAATCAACATCAATTCCACCTGTGGGAACCATGGAACTTTCAAGTATGTGCAGAGTTCTAGGTGAACAGGTAAACAAAGCATACAGAGTATTTTGATTGAATAATTCTATTTTGTAATATTAGATATGAGGTTTTGAGATTTATAGCCATCGGTGTGCTATCTACAATATATTCTTGTCTCTTAACACAAGAAAGTACCATGTGTACCCCTTCCATATGTTGCCACTTGGCAGAAGGAAAGGTGAATAGTTACCTGTAGACAGTGGAATAACAAAAAATCTATGGAAGAAAAGAAAGTAAGGATGTGGGCAGATGACACGCAGAGATTGCTTGTTCCAAAATTTAGATTACTCGGCTTAACTACATGATTTTTATTCACTACTCTACTATATATCATGGGCAACTTGCAATATAATGTAAGTGATGAGACATGGTTTGAAGTGCAGGGGATTCTCAAACTTGGTCAATCTAGAGAAGAAAAATTGAGAAAAGTAGCGCTAAAGGTAGATGAAGTAGACATTATTTTTGCATTACAGGTACATAACATTAATCTGACCATCCTTTTTGTGTTGATCTTTAATCATTGATCAAGTAAAGACAGTTTATTTCTCCTTCAGAACATATTTAGTCTTTGATTATTCTTGCAACTTTTTGGAACAGGGAGTTCGTTTCTTTCGAAATTGTCTTCAGTAAATTATAATAGCTGTGTGTATAAACGGATCCATGGTACTTAGTTGCGGCTGTTTCATGTTGATGCCGACTTAAATTAAAAGGTTAAAAGGCGTTTAATATTTTTTCTTATACTAGATACATTTGTGTTATAATTTGGTTTAATTAAAAGGGTTTAAAGGCTTTGGTTTAATATTCTGATTTTTCCTTTGCATAAAATGCAGATGTTAGTGTGATGGAAACATTGGTCTTGATGACCGATCACCATCAGAGTTTTGCCAGATGCTCCTCCTTTGTATGAATTGGCATTGGAAAGATTTATGCCTCCGTTGTTAAGAGATGCAGCTGCTGCTATGATATGATATTTCAGTACCAAATACAGAAATAGATTAGAAATCACATTATAGTTATTAAAATGTTGTACACATTTTTTTCATTCGTATCTTGCAAGTGAATTATTATAAAAAGTTTCATTCATAAATCATACCTACCTTTTTCTATAGAGTTTTTGTTGGTCTTTCTAATTTATTGTTCTGATTTAAATAAAATACAATTATTTAATGTTAAGTATTGCTCTTGGAAATCCATGATATTATTACTATTTGCTCTTGGGATCCATCTCTAATCAAACCAAGTTCATGCTCTTTATGGATAGGGGATTGCAGTAAAACATAGAAAAATCAAAAACAAGAGTTCACAAGGAAAGTCATTGACATAAATATGAAGGAAAATAATTTTGTTTTAAACTATTTTTGTTTGTTGAGAATGCATTGATTTTTGTGTAGGTACGGTTAAATTTATTTATTCCTGAAAATAATTTTTTTCCAAATTATTTTTAGATAAAAAGATAGTGAGTGACAGTCGTCATTCGCTACTAATAGTAGTGACACCCGTTATTTGCTACTAATCGTTTATTCTTATATTGAACGATAGAGACAGTGTATGTGTATTTTTAATCCATAATAAATATATATTATGAATATATATATATATATATATATATATATATATATATATATATATATATATATATAGTAAGAGTGGATGTGATGCGTTAATTAGTTATCTTAAAAACATATGCACAAACACATGGTATAACGTCTATTTATTATTTCGTAAGGAGAAAAATGAAAATGGAAAAGCAAAATTATTTCCAAAAGGTCAGAAAAATGAAATAGAAAGTAGAAAGCAAATCATACAAGTATACTGTAAGTAATACTCTTAAAAGTTAAAAGAGGGATGCATGCATGTATAGTTAAAAGAGGGATGCATGCATGCATGCATTGACGGATCCAAGTAAGGGCAAGGGTGGTCAATTGAACACCCATACCTTGTTGCAATATTTTTCCTATATACATTTATGTTAAAATGTAAAAAAGAAAATTGACTTAGGTTATATTTATTAAATAATTTTATTTTAAAGAAAAAATCTCATTGGTTTTTGTATAATAATATAAATGAGTCCGTTCTTAATTTTGCTATCATAATTTTATTATCATATCCCACTTAAACAATTTAGAAACAAACATGAAACAAAAATATATTCTCAAAACATATAATATAATAAGACTACTTTTATGAAAGAATGTAGTAATATTTCAATTGCAGTGTTAATTAATTTGATAGCTAAACCTAAACTAAATGGAAGATAATAAAATTTTATAGTGTGTAATAATTAAGAAAATGTATTCTAGACAACTAAAAGGAAGTGATTTAAAAACAATTTCAACAAGTCTCAAATTATATCTTTAATTTTATTGAATTATTTTTTTTACTTCGTGTATATATATATATATATATATATATATATATATATATATATATAGGAACCTTTCTAAAGCAAACCGAGAAAGACGAACCAGCAGCAAACTTTAAAAATAACACGCGGGTCGCTGATATGGCTGGAGCAGGTAGTAAAATATGGGTTATCTATAATAGACACAAAAAAATCCCTTTCCCAACTCAGACTCTCTCTAACTCTCTTCTTTCTCTCACTGCCTCTCCAGTGATTTCTCAATTCGCGTTAGAAAGGTTCTTCGATTTCTCCGATTTCGTACCAAATCCGGCGAGTTCTCTCCCTTTATACGAAGGTAAAACTGAACTTTTACCATTTTAGTTGTATTTTTGAGCTTTCCATTCGAACACAAGATCTATAAAGAAAATAGGGTTTAATTTTTGGGCAGGATTTGACAAAAATGAGATATAATCGGTAGTTGATTTCTCCATTGAATGTCATTAATTTGTCAAAAATCGGTTCAATTTCTTAAATTTTCATCGGATCTATCACAATCTGCGGCTTTTATTTCAATTAGTAAGTATTGTTATGGGTAATTTGTGAACTTTGTTTATAGTTTTGATTTGGTTGTTTAGAAAATTTTTATGGGTTCTAGTAGCTTTCATGAAATATAACTTAATTGCTTATAGGTTGATACATATATGTTGTCCTCAAATTGTTAAGATGGGATTTGATGAGTTTGATATATATTACTTCATTATCAAACAGTAGTGGAATCTCTCTGTCTTCGTGTTTTCTCTCTCTCTCTGTCACATTATATTTTGGAATGTTAGATACAATTCTTTTTAGAAGGTTCTTGCTTAAGATAAATACAATCATTCATATTAGATTTGTTTTAATAAATCTAGTTTATTTTGGGTCTCATGCGGCAAACATTTTGATCCTCGAAACTATTAGCAATGAAGCAGCTTGGTTTCCAACTTGTATTTGAGTAATTGAGTGAACTACTTGTTAGTCAGTACTATGTTACTGTTCTGTAGACTGGAGTCACAAAAATCAGTAGGTCATCTTGGGCACAAAATAGTAACTCAATTTCATGTATCTCAACTTTAATTGTCAAATCCATTGTAGCAAGTACAGTAATTTGGGGGCGTCATAATTAACATATCACTTTATGCAAATACTAGGTATTACAAACTTTTTTAGATAACTCATACTCATTTTTCAGAGTAAATTGTAAATCTGACCCTTATTTGTCATGTTTTTTGTTAAATTGTTTCCTAAACCTTTTTTTTAGCGCAACTCTTCCTTATAGATACATTAATTATGCAAAAGTGTTCCTCCAATATTTCATGATCAACGTAGGAGAAAAGAGGAATAATAGATCTGATCCATTTTCCTGAGTAGTATAAATTGAAGACTATCCAATCTGAAAGACAAATTCAAAAATTGTAAGAACTAGCAGATTAAATAAGATATCGTTTCCATGATAGATGCATATGCAAATCAAACAACCAAAGCAGCTTTTATTAAATAAAAGAACTACACTGTTCTTTATGAAAACTTTCTATTATCAATCCATCATCCTAAGTTACCTTGTTTATATATCTTCTAAAAAAATTAAATTCAAGGTACGCTCAGATTAAAACAAAAATAAAGCAGAATAAAGTGCCTTAGTGTGAAGAATATGATGTTGCAAAGAAAAGTGCTATCTTTATGAGGCCTATTATCAAACACATGGTGTGTGTATTGGATTCCGTCACCTGAAGACAATGTAAAGATGAATGAGCTATGCAATCAGACAATCACCATATAATAAAGGTGTAGAATTACAATTACCCACATAAATTTCAGAATCCAAGAATACAGAGAGCAAGAGCTAACCGAGAAGACGCGTGTTTCTTGTCATTGCCCATTATATCCCTAGATCAGTTAATCTCTGTTAAATGGTTTAACATAAGAAGAATAGAGGAATACTTTTACCTAACTAATGTATCTGTGGAGGAAGAGTTGTGCTAAAAAATTAGGGAATAGTTTAGCAAAAGGATGACAAAATAGGAGAGTGTCGATTTGCAATTTAGTCTATTTTTCAATATACTAAATTCTAGAGAGAATACTAGTTATTCCTAATCTTTTAAAGGAAAATAAAAAAGAAACCTAAAAATCAAATTTGTGAAAAAGTAGAAGATAAATTAACAGAAAATGCATGACATCAGAAACCAATTAGCTAATGAATGTAAATGAAATCAACCCTCTAATTGCTAAGAAGACTAGTATAAATAAAGATGATTAAAAAGAAAACTTCAATTTAGCCAACGAAACAACTATACCGTATAAATAAACATCAAATTAACAAAGAAATATACGAAAATAAATACCAAATTAGGGTTTCAAAGTAACAACAAATAGAGCAAAACGCACCTGATCTCAGTACGGAATTCGAACGAATAAGAGATGGGTGAGATTCAGTGTTTGGATTTGAAAAGGTTGGTCCAACGTGATCGAATTTTCAAGGTGAACTCGGCAGTGTAGAGAGAAAAATTTCAGCAGTGTATAGAGAAAAATGAGAGTTTCAGTAATCGAGTGTTATATTACTGAGGTCAAAATTGTCATATTCTTTATTTTAGAAGGTTATTTTTAGTAATATAAAATACCTCACTTCCCCATCTTTTCCCATCACTTCAAATCCTCCTACTTTTAATTGAAAAATTTTGAGCCACAAATCCCTTCTCTTCTTTCCTAAAAAAATGAAAGTTGATATTTTCACCTTTTTTTATTTGATATTTTCACATGTAGGGCCCACATATTAAGTTGATGTGTCAAATTTTTATTAGTTAATAATTTAGAGTTGCAAACGAACAGAACCGAATCGAACTTTGTCGAACTCGAACACTTTTTAGTCGAACTCGAACATGTTCGAGTAACTTGATCGAACCAACAACTATGTACGAGTTCGGATCGTTTGGTGCTCGCGAACATGATCGAGTTCGCAAACAAGTCGAACACAAGTTTGTTCGCGAACATAAACAATTCACGAACACCAAACTTGTTCACGAACACAAACTTGTTCACGAGCATAAACTTAGAACTCTAAAAAAAATACAGTTAAATAAATTAATGTTCTAAAATTTCGCTTTAGGTCCGCTTTAAAGCCCTCTAGCGCTTCTCGCCAGCGCTAGGCCCCTAGCGTCTCACCTAGGTCCAAGACGGCAAAAAAATTCCTCTAGAAAATTAGGCAGGGCCTAGGCGGAGAGTTTTTTTATTTTAATAACTACCCAAACCAGATCTTGATATATTTATTTTTCTAATGATTTACCATATTCATAATACATGCTGTAATATATCAAATCACAACAAGAAGTGAACAATATCAAGTCAAAATGGATAATTTTATTATAATTGTAATTTTTTGAACTTGTACAAACTTCAGATTATATAAATGATGATATATTTGTAATATTTAGTTTAATTCAATATAATTCTTAAATTTATGTTTAGTTTCTTAAGTTTTAATATTGAATTAAATTCTTGAAATTTTAAATTTTATTACTCCCTCCGTTCCTAAAAGATTGTCGTTTTAGAAGGTAAATTTATTTCAAAAAGTTTGTCGTTTACAACTTTCAAGGAGAATAAATTGTTTACTTTCCTATATTACCCTTACATTCTCTCATTGTCCCAAGAAATTCTCTTCCTTATATTAATAGTTTTTAACTTCCCATAAAGAGGTAGTGAAGGAATTTCAAATAAATTTTACTTGGTAAATGATACTTTCTTAATTCATGTGCAATTCATGTGCAAAAATCTTAAACGAAAATCTTTTAAGAACGGAGGTAGTATTTAATAGCAATCTTATTTATGAATAAAACTAATATGTTAAAAATGTTTGAATTTTGAACAATTGCATGTTTGTATTTGACCTTTGACATTAGAAATATGGATATGTGTTTGAACTTTAAGCAAATGCCTTTATTATCTTTATTATAGATTGTTTTGCTTTATATTATTGTTTTGTTTAGATAAATGTAAGATAAAATATTAAAATTGGCTTAAAATAAAAAATTCCTCCCAGGCCCCGCCCAGGCCCCCCTCGGCCGCCGCCTCCTCCCGCCTAGCGCCTTTTAGAACATTGAAATAAATATCAAAAATGTCTTCTCTAAAAATCTAAGTAATTTAATCAAAAATTAGATCAAATATTTTAATCATCATTCTTAGAATAAGATTTAATCATATAAATATAATATATATCATATTATATTAGTATCATATTATCATTGGTATATAAGTTTTATATCACACTACACAACATCTTTAGGAATATATATATATATATATATATATATATATATATATATATATATATATACAATCCCTTCGTAAACGGATTAATACAACGGATTAGCAACGGACCAAAGCAAAAAAGGAGCGCGGGTCACAAAGTAAAAAAGGGGGGAAAACGCAGGTCATAAAGACCCGGGTCAAAAACCATTATGCAATCACAAAACTTTCACTTTTAGCAAGCAAAACCCCTTTCAAACTTTGTCGATTCTTTGATGGAGTCCCCTTTCACTTTCAGCAAGCAAAACCTCTCACTCTGCCGATTCTGAAGTTATTTTGTGGCTGAGCAATTGGATTGAAGCTAGGGTTTGCAAATCAAAAGGTTAGTGATACTCTCTCCTAAAGAAATTTGTTTTTGTAATGATGCATAATAAATAACCTGTATAAAGAGGAGTTCATAGTTGTTATGGCGCCACACGAAGTCAGTGGTATATAGTCGATCGCCTCGACGCTTAAAGCGACAAGGCGATCGCCGTGGCGTCTGTAAGGCTTACAAATCGTTTACAATGTGCAATTTATATATTATTTATTTTACTTAACAAGTATATTGGGAATAAAATTTCTTATACATTAAAACTCAAAACATAACACTATGGAATAACATTAAAGACATAATTATGTAAATACTTAGCAATAACAATCCAAAAATAAAACACTTGATATTAAAAATTAGTAGAAGTAATGAAGAATTCAACAAACACCACATAGAAAATAAAATTGCAACCAACCATCACAAATACGTAGTCTAATAACTAATAAAACACCACCATAACAAGCCAAAATAATGGCTAGACTCTCTACACTAGTCTAGAAATATCGTTCAATCAAAATCATCATAGAAAAGGTCATCTCCATCTCTTCCATGAGAACTACTCTCATTCAAAGGCGTAAGTGGTGGTCTTTCTCCAAAATTATCCCCCACATCTTCATCATCATTTGGAATTCTCTCTTCTTCATCAATTTCATTATCGGAGTCATAATCCATCAACCTTGATTCCCTTGAAGTTGAACCACCACGACGTCGAGAGTACCTCATGAGATTATTACTAGTATTAGCACGAGCACTCCTTAAAAGATTGCGACCCTCAAGCGTGTTGATGCACCTATTGCTTCGATCCACATCATTCCATGTAAGATCTCCCCAGATGAACAAATCCAGATCATTATCGATCCATTCATTACCCCATTCAAAGTCATCAATGACTAATGGATCAAAATTATTGCCAAGTTCACGACTCTTTTGGAACCTCGAGTAGATCTTTCGATCAGATTCGACATACACCAAGTCACTCAATCATTTCAGGTTCCAATCTATTCCTCTTCTTCGTATTTAATCTAAAATAAATAAGAAAAAAATAATAATATTAATGATAAAATTTTAATAATAGTGAATGATTTATTACTTTTGAAATTTGAACTAACAATAGAAAGTACTTACAAACTCAAATGTACTCCAATTGCGCTCGCAATCGAAAGAAGAACAACAGAGGCCTAGAATTCTTTTTGCAAACGAGGATAACTCAATAGCCCGCGCTCCAAAAGCATTCCACCAATCAACTAGCAAACATTTAAAAGAAATATAAATATTTTTAAAGGGAGGAAAGGAAGAATGTATATAAATTATAATAATAATTTAGCTTTTATATATTTATATATATTTGAATATACGTACGAGGATTCTTTATTTTCCGTTGCCTAATCACCATTTCTCTTGCAAAAGTATCTCGAGAAGCATCATAGTTATTTGCTAGATTGCTTATCTTGTCTAGCAAATCTAACTCTGCACCATCTTTGCAAGAACGCTATCATTGAAGTCATCTCGTAAAGCATTAGCAAACAACCGACGCTCCTCTTTGATATCAAAGTATTTGCGGATCGAGAAACAATGCAATTTCATATAATTTTTTGCTCCATTTGATTTTTTCATCGCCGCCAACAATTTCAATCACCTTCTTATACAGGCCTTTGTTTGTTATCAAATGCATCTTTGATTTTTTTCTTCACAAGATTCCATCGCAAAGAATAACTTACAAAGATAAAGCGTGCTTCTCATCACTATCAACAATCCTCAAGACTATAAGAAGTGGTTGTGATGCCCTAATGCAATCCTCAACAAGATGCCAAAATGTTGTTAAAATAATAAAGATCACATACTTTTTTCCCCGCTTCAAGAGTCGGATAACTTTGATTTTGACCAATCCTCACCGATGAACAAATGCCTCAAATGCATCTTTATTCTCAGATAAACTCGCAAGGTGAGGAAAGTCAGAAAATCTAAGTAACTTCGTCTCACAAGATCCCTCCCATTCGCTTTTCTCCCTCATCGCGACCAAGAAGACGACCTATGTCTATAAATGAATGTTATAATTCTCCTTACATTTGTGATTGTAATGGAATTGCTTCAACTTGCTTATGTCCTCTAACATAAGGTCAAGGCAAATGAAGCAAGACAAGGTGTCCAAAACAGTTGTAGGTCTCCTCTCCATTAGTATAGCCCCACCGCCTTGTAATTAGAGGTATTGTGTCATGACCACCGAACAACATATACTCGAGGCCAATTTCCTCGATCTTGCTATCAAGTAGATTTACAACATTGTGGCATCTTCGAGACCGATGGAGGCATCAAAAGAACCCATGAAATAAGTCTCCTCCGGACTATTAACAAGAAAATTCAATGAGTGTCTTCCCCTCTTATCTGTCCAACCATCCGACATGTGTGAGCAGCCGTATTCCTTCCAAGTAACTTCATGTTTTTTCTTTAAGTCATCGGTTTTCTTCTTTGCCTTCTCAAGTAAAGGAACCCTCAACTCGTGATACGTTGGAGGCTTGAAACCCGACTCATATTATCCTATGGACTCGACCATTACTTCAAATCTCCTTGAATTTGCAGCATTGAATGGTATGCCACATTCGTAGAAAAAATTGGCAACGCAGCATTTGGACTCTCTCATTTTCCTCGGTGTCCTCAACCGACTTTCAATACTCGTTTGGCTCAAACGGTTGCTATGTCTCTCATCTACAACTTCTTCGGGAGTCTTCCTTAGAAGTGCTTCAACCGTCTTAACTTTTCGTTGTGAAACTTGGAATTGAAATACAACATTCTTCCTTTTAGAAGCCATCCTAGAACTTGGGATAGTGTTAGAAGAAGTATTGGAATATGCTTGGACGAAAGCGAGATGATTGTGCTTCGCAGACTTCTACTACATCATCATCATCATCTAGCTCAAGTGGCTTGTTCCTCTTTTTACCATTCAAAGCCGTTTGCATCTCCCTCATAATTTTTGTTGTTGTTTTGGGGCACTTCTCTACATCTCCAAAATTTCGTGCTAAATGTTGCTTCAACCTTTTGATTCTCGAACGACATTGTTTCCCATAAAGGATACATTGCACTATATCCTTATTACTCATGTCCGGCCAATATCCATATTTCCAACCCGGGTCATTTGATTTGGCCTTTCTTTTCGGGTCCTTGGTTATATCATAACCATCAGTTCCCGAACTTTCTGCCATTTTATTTTCTAGTTTCTACAAAATACAATCAAACAAACAATATATTAGACACAATTGAGTCATTGACATATTTTTATTTTTACTTATGAACAAAAAAAGAGTAAACAATAAACAACTCTCCTATAATTTTGTACATTTTAAACTTTAAAGTACAATCATTTAATCACAATATATTCCTAAAATCACTTGCTTAAAAAATTAAAATACATACATTAGAGACATGATATTACAATGGAAAATACATATACATAAAGTGTAAAATGATTGATACTTTATATCAAAGACATTATATACATTAGTTATCTCCTAATATTTATCTCCTAATATCAGATATGTACCACAATTCAAAGGATGAATGACAACCATAACCATAAGTCAGTGTAAAATATTATACACTTGTAAGCCAAGTGTAAAAATATTATATACGCTTATATGAGTTATGACTTATGAGACACCAAACAACCATACATAGAAAACTAGGGAAAAAATAGAGGAGAAAGAGAGAAGGATCAAGAGAATCACTCGATAAAAAAGGCGTAAACAGAAAGCGTAAAACAGAGGAGAATATAAGAGAAGAAGAAGAACCGTGAGAGTCATCGCGAAACTTGAGCCGGTCTGAGGTACCTGACCGGTTTGGTCGGAGATGTCGTGAGGCTCGTAGAAATCGCCGCCGCCACGATGATGGGGTGTAAAGTCGAAGTTGAAGTCGTCGACGCCTTGGATCGCGAAGATGGGTCATGAAGTCGATGTCGCGTTGCCCTAGTTCGCTGCGATGATGGGCTGTGAATTGCGATCAACTTCTCCTATAATTTCTGCAGGTAAGGGTTTTCTCTTATTTTTTATTTGATGGGTCATAGGTTAGCCCATGGGTAAAAATCAGTTGGGTCAGTGTTTCTAAGGTGGCCGCCTTAAAAACACTGACTTAAGTCATCGAACGCCTTGGACTTTCTTTTACGCCGGGACACCAAGGCGTCGCTTAGGCGACCCTGTAACAACTATGGAGGAGTTATGATTTGAATGATGCTATAGAGTTCTTTAACCGCTTATCGTGGAAAAGTTTTTCTCCCATTTGCAATTCCTTTGGTTTTAGTTTTTGGTCAATCGAGAAATGGGTCTTTTTCTCTCCAATTGGGTTCCTCTTGCAGTAATTGTCGTTGATTTCTACTATTCAAAGTTACTTCTTGTGATTTCCACCCTTTTCAATTACTTGTGACCCTTTGATTTGCAGAATTTGGAGTTTATTGTAAATTATTTGCCTTTTTTTGGGGTTTTTTTATTTAGTTTACTTTGATGTAATGTTTTGTATGAAAGTCAAGATTAATGCCGGCTTGAGATGTAGATAGAAAAAAAATGACACTGAAAGTCTTTATTGAGTTGAATGACATTCTTACATGATAATTGCAATTTTGTTCTATTCGTATTTTTTACCACATGTGACAACGTGGTGTTTAGACAAGCTCTTCAAATAGAAGATTTTGGTATATTTCCTTGACATGGCTGAAGAACAATTGTCCTTGGCATTACTCTAAGCTGCGCACCATACTCATTATCTATATTGCCCAAGATCACTATTGTACATAAAAATCTGTCATGAATTATGTAATTCTCAATTTTCTCCTAATTGTTGTTGTCTGGAATTAAATGTTGTTTGTTTTTTGTAACTGTAGGGAAGGATGCTAACTTAGAGGATGAAGTACGGGGTAGTGATGAATGTGGTGATAATGTTGACAATAATGAAAAGGAAGTAGAGAATAAGAGAATCGAAGGAGATAGTGATGAAGGTAGGGAAAATTTTATTTATAATCCGCAAGTAGCCGACAATCTCAAACCTAGTGTTGGAAAAAAATTCAAAACAATAGATGAAGTTAGGGATTTTTACAATGCATATGCTAAAGAGGCGGGATTTAGTATTCGAAGTTGGACTACTAAGAAATTTGAAGGAAGTGATGAAGTCAAAAGGAAAGAGTATGTCTATTTTAAACAAGGTAAGGGAATAACAATTGCGAATGTTGAAACCAAAAGGCATCAGGAATCGATAAAAGCGAGTTGTAAAGAAATGGTAGCTATGTTGAAAATAAATTCGGAGGCTTATGTAGTCACCCAATTTATTGAGGGTCATAGTCACCCTTTGGCACCTCCATCAAAGAAACATCTAAACATCTATTAAGATCTCACCGGAGTGTTTCGAGTGCGTAAAAGTGTTTGACTCAACAACTTTCCATGATAAATATACCCTCACATCAACAATTCAATTTCCTTAGAGCACAGGCTGGAGGGTTTGAAAACATTGGTTAGATAGCCTAGCTGAATGCAAAAACATGTATAACAGATATATTATAGCTGGGACAGACGAAAGGAACCCAAAATGAAAGGTTGAAACAGCTAGATTGTACTCCTTTAGTTCCATTATGAATCTCATGGCTCTAGAACATGTTTGTGGCAAGGATTTTGAAACATTCAAAACATATATTTAAAAACAATATTTTGTAATATAGTTTTTCCTAAATTATTCTGTAGCATCTTAAGTTCAAATTTAAGAAGAAAAAATATACAAAAAATATATTATATTTAAATGTGTCAACAGTATATCTTTAGTGCCACAAACATGGTTTTAACCCATGACATTCAAAGTGGAACAGAGGGAATATTGTATATAGGCTAGCAAGAATAAAAATGTTGGGAATTGGTGCTTGAACACCTGCCAATCTGCCACAATTAAGATTTATAGGGATTTCGTGCAAATTCACAACTTTGATTAGGTAGTTAAATAAATTCAGTCAACATTGCAACAAAGCCATAGTATTGAGCAAGTGAGCCAAACTTTCAGTAGATAATTTCTAAGCCAAATCGTGAAAAACTAGGCTATATAAGCATTTGTGATATATGTTACCGAACCCATTCAAAATAGCTAACAGTCACACCTCCAGTCTTTTGCATATATATCTGGCAGTACTATAACTCCTTTATTAGAAAGAATCTACAGTACAAATAAATTTTCTTTTATACAACTGATATTCTTTACTTCAAATCAGTACAATTTAGACTTAGAAGTACTGAAACAACTTGGAAGCAATGTTACCTCATCTATTTCAGGATCAGTAGGATGATTTGCTGCTTCTATGATGAACTTCGCCCTCACATTTCCTGCATTTTCTCTTTAATGGAGAAGATGAAGAAATGAAAAAAATAAGTAGGCAAACCAAATTAGGATGACTCTAAAAGATACCCAATTTCAAAAATAACTCCAATTAAACAAATATTCCCAAAAAATCTGTTTAAAACTATCAAAGTTTGGTGATATCAGAAATTTGTACCATACGGATATGCAAATCATCCTACTGGTCATAGTTGAAGGACCTTTAGGAGGGAACCTCACTGACCTTACAATTTGCAAACCCTAGCTTCAAACCGGCGATTGAAAGGGGCTTTGAGAGAATCCTAGTTCTGGTTCTATTCTAGTCGATGCCCGACGATTTCTAAACTAGAGCTTCAGCTTTGCGCTTTGAATGAGAATCCAATACGCACACCATGTGTTTGATAATAGGCCTCATAAAGATAGCACTTTTCTTTGCAACATCATATTCTTCACACTAAGGCACTTTATTCTGCTTTATTTTGTTTTAATCTGAGCAGCCACCTTGAATTTAATTTTTTTAGAAGATATATAAACAAGGTACTTAGGATGATGGATTGATAATAGAAAGTTTTCATAAAGAACAGTGTAGTTTTTTTATTTAATAAAAGCTTCTTTGGTTGTTTGATTTGCATATGCATTCTATCATGGAAACGATATCTTATTTAATCTGCTAGTTCTTATAATTTTTGAATTTGTCTTTCAGATTGGATAGTCTTCAATTTATACTACTCAGGAAAATGGATCAGATCTATTATGCCTCTTTTCTCCTACGTTGATCATGAATGTTATACGATTCTGCATCCCAAATAGGTCTAATAACTAAAAAGACTATTTTAACCTTAATTTGGAAACCTGATTATTTTATTAATGGAGTACATCTCGTTTGACTAACGAAAATCAATTTTTTATTGGTAAAAAATATTGGAGGAACACTTTTGCATAATTAATGTATCTATAAGGAAGAGTTGTGCTAAAAAAAGGTTTAGGGAACAATTTAGCAAAAATATGACAAATAAGAGGGTTAGATTTACAATCTACTCTGAAAAATGAGTATGAGTTATTTAAAAAAGTTTGTAATACCTAGTATTTGCAGAAAGTGATATGTTAATTATGACGCCCCTAAATCCCTGTACTTGCTACAACGGATTTGACGCTTCACTTCTACTATATTAACCTTAAGATTTTAGATATTCTATCATTTATAAGCTCTATATATTCAAGATTCACAGTACCAACACGAGATTGTTGCCAGATTTGAAGGTGGCTTTCCAATAAAGATAATCGATATTGGTGCATAATTAGATGACCTAACCCATCAGGACTTTCAGTGTGCCAAATACCCTCACTTAGATACATTGCCTTATAAACAATGGACATCTCTTTCATATTAATATTTCTTATCTATCCGTAATTCACAGTATCAAGCAATAAGATTGTTCTTGGAATGGAGGGGGCCTTTCGGTAAGGATGACACCTTACCGACGCACAAGCAAAAATCTCTGTTCTTACAAAACTCCCAACATTACTTAACACCCTCATTCAGATGCATAGTTCTTCATTAATATTGTGTTTAATGTTTCACAATTCTAAATTCTATCAAAGTAAATACATAACACAATTTGATGATAATAAGATGATATCATTAATATAATATTCAGTTATCGGGGTTTTTCAGTTTCTTGTTCGTAATACAAGTCATTATGACTACATACAAAAAGACAAGTAAATAACATGTATTCTAGTCTATGCTTTCTTCTTTCCTTTCCTCTTAGAGCCGGAGCTCTCTAAATTTCCATCCTTAGCTGCAAATAGTTGCAAATAGGGATTCATTCGCAAGAGTGAGCAAAAGTTGCTCAACAAGTCTAAACACATAGCATATAAGTGAACTTACACCTATATGGATTTAAATGAATCATAGCTCAACAAAAGATATCACGATTGTTTTAACATAACGAAGCTGGGTGGTAATTAAACCAAGAACTAATGTTCGTCCGTCTTTCGACTTAGAACTATACAATGGATATATATAGGGGATCAACCTAACGACATCCTATGTTATGCATAACATACACTACACTGGACTACTCATGAACAGTGTTTAAATCGGTTACCCGACACATCATATTTACCCCAATGAATAAGGATTGTTCATCTCAGTTTACTATACATGCAGAGGTCGCCCCAAAACAATTTGGTTTGACTAAATAGCTCATATAAAAAAATATAGCAATTCAGTACTTCACGAATAAACATTCATTTCTCAAGTTTTTGTCTAAACTAGTAGCAATAACTTTATTTAAGAATTTATAACACGTTGCACTAGGTGAATAAATATCATACAAAACTGGTAATATAAATTTGGGTAGAAGACTTTCCTAGAAACATCTCTTATACTACGTCGTATGACCTATATTGTTCATTAGGTTGACATACGGTTAGTCATAATCATGACTTTACAATTTTAGTATACTCTAATTAATCTTTAGTATGAATTAAATACGTAACAATACCATGATCGTAAAATTACTTATAACTTGATGTTGCTAGCATAAATTAGCTAGGCCACCATCACATAGACCTGTCAATTTAGGCCTAGGCCCGCCCGTAGAAACATGGGCCATGGGTCGCAATATTTTAGTCTAGAAAAATGCGGGCCATTTTGGCCCGACTTGTTTTTCGCCCAGCCCGTGGCCCGCGAATTTTTTTTTTTTGAACAAAATGTTGCTACTTATGGGTTATGAGGCTTGAACACAAGACTTGTAAGTAAATAAATAAGAGTTCAAACCAACTGAGCTACAACAACTGTTTGTTTTTAATGCAATCTTTAATATATTGTTTCTTTACTTTTGTTCAAACTTTGTGTTCCTTTATTCTCTTTGTTCCACAAAAATAATAACCTATCTATCAACACCATTTTTCAGTTCCAGTGACAGTAACATTAAAACATACCCCAAGATGAAATGCACTTCCTTTAGGCCGACAAGCCAATATTTTTGTAGCTTTTAAGGCCTGTCTGTTGCATACAAGCTGTGAATGTGTTTGACTAATATTGACATATAAGTTCAAATAAATTATAAAGATTACCATAAAAACACATTAATATAAAATATTATACGAGTTTTTCTTTTTTCTTTTGTTGACATAACATCATGAGTTAATTAATCAATATTATTATTCCTGTTCTTTTAGATATTTTAATATAGTTTTATTATTATTTTTTAATTTTTATTATTCTTTCTATATTTTGGAACTTGCAATTGAAAGAAATCAAAACTTAAATAAACAGTCAGAAAAAAATTATTCTAATAAATTTTTATTTCATAAATTTTTAATAACGACTTCATGTTAATTATAATTTCCTAAAATATAAATCATATAATTTAACTTTACATTTCTGTCTCCAGTCTCTATATACGCATTTCAGTTTGAAAGATTAGAGGAAATCAAATCTTTCTCCTCCCCATTTCTTTACCTTTTCCTTGTCCTATTTTTGAGAAAATCGAAATTAGAAACTAACTTTATAGACATTTCAAAGAGAAGAGAAGGGGGGCATAGAGAGCTTTTCAAAGAAAGGGTGTTGAGAAATGGGAAGAAGGGGATATTATTGTGGAATTGCTTTCAGATCATCCATTTTACAAATCAAAACACCACCAGGTATTACATCTCTCAATTCTCACTACTTTAATCTTCCTTTTTTCTTACTCCATCATTTTCCGCTTCATACATCCCCAATCTTAACCAATCCCAATCCCAATCCCCTTCCTCGTATAAAACTACATCAATTACTCCTACAGAAATGCAAATTTGGGTTTGTTAAGCCCCAAGATGCTCTTCTTCTGTTCGCTTCTATGCTCCAAATGCGACCCCTCCCTTCTGTAATCGATTTCAATTGATTATTTTATTTCACGATTTTGCAAAAAAAATTAAAAATTAAGAAAAAAAAAGCCAGTGGTACCAACCCCAACCGGCCCAACCCTGCCACGTGCCCCACAATATCACCCTGATCAAAACCGGGCCATTTTGGCCCTACCGCCTGCTTTCCAAGTCTACTAAAGATCACATAATAACTTAATGAAAACTCTTAATGAAAACTAGTTTCATAAGTTCTTTAAAACTTTAAAATACAAAATCATAAGCCTAGACAAGTGATATTCTATTACTTCTATATAAGAACATAATAACATAATCTAAAATTACAACATAAATTTGTGATTACCTCTTGACGTGCAAGCATTATGTTTCTTAAAGACACAAGACTTTAGCTTTCCTTCTCTCAATTATCTCTCCATAGTAATTACTCTTTGTTTTTGTGAATCGGTAAGGATTTAAGTTTGCAAAGCCTCTTGTTTATGGGCTAGCAAGAGTTGGGGTAAAATAGTTTACACAATAATCTATGACATCATTGCTTACATCATTGTCCTTTATGACATTGCTTACATCATCGTCCTTTATGACATCATTGCTTACATCATCATCCTACATGATATCATTGCTTATATTTTCCTCCTCTATGATTGGTCCATTTTCCTTCACTTGGATTGAGTTATTACTTAGTTTAACTAGGTTTACTTTCCCTAGTTTGGTTACTCCAACTAGTTAGTTAGTCGTAATCGTTAACTTTGACTTTTTTCGTATTTCTACAGTATAATTTTCATATTATAATTTTATTATTTTCGTATAATATTTCGTATTATACTCGTATTATTCTCGTATCAATGAATAGTGATTTCGTATTTAGGTTTTAACCCATAGGTTTATCTCTTTAATCAATTCTAGGCTTTAACAAGTGTTAAGGTTAGGTACTTGAACCAAAACACAAAATCACACATAAGAAATCACATAATACAATTTTGAAGGATAGTTCAATCTTTATTATTCATATAAAGTTGGATTACAAGATTATTAGAAGTTCGGAGAATTACATCAATTACCGCCAAAAGGGTAGCAATTGTACTTTTTTCCTCCTCTCATCAGACCCAAACTATGAACTACTCTAATGTTTCTCACACTTGATAAACCGAAATCTTACAAATTGAAAGAAATATCATCATCCTTTAGTTTCCAATTTCACAAATTCTATAATTTTCAAAATTCCTATTTGATTTCTTTGGGGGGAAAGGGAAAAAGAAAGAAAGAAAGAAAAAGAAAGGCAGTTACACGAAATTTCTTTAAAACATTAGGTGCCTAAATGCATTTTACTCAACGATAATTAAAACATATAAGTACTACACATTAATACTTATTTTAAGATTTTTAAACAACTTATTTTAAAATTTTAAAATGACTTATTTTGAATCTCTTACAAGTAAAGGCATTTAATATCAGTAATGACTTAATTTTAAAAAACTTAGAAGTCATTTTAAGCTCTACAAATAAAAGTGTCAGTTCAACAAGTTCTCTCACATGAATAGTGTAAGACCCTGAATTTTATGAAATAAAAGTCTAATTTAATTTATGATTATTATTCTAAAATTTATAAAATGTTAAATTGATAATTGATCAAATGAATATTTAATCGGATAAATGAGCTAATAAAAGAGGAGGAAATTTAACTGTGTTTGGTGTGGGCCCAAGTGGGCGGCTGAAGTTTGAATTTGAGGAAGAGAGGAAATTATTTTGGGGACAAAGTGGGGGGATAAGAATGAGTGAGAGGAAGAAAAAAGAAAAGAAAGGAAGGAAAAAAAGGGAAAGAAAGAAAGAAAAAGAGGGGAGGAGGAAAATGATATGAAGGAGAATACTCCCACCCATTTCTTTTGGGGGGTTGGGGGGGGGACTTATGGGAGTTATCAGAAAAGAATAGAGAGAGAGAAAGAAAAGAAAAGAAGAAGAAGAGAAGGAAGAAGAAGATGAAGAAGTAATGAAAGAAAATCAAGAAAGGTATTTTTTTTAAAATCTTGATTATTTGTTTTTATAGATTTTATAAAGAGTACATACTTAGGTATGTATTGCATGAATTAAACTTGTATAAACATGAATCAAATAAGAAAAATCTAAAAATCAAATGAAAAACAAAATATGGAGATTTTCAGAAAAAAATAGTTTACTACTTGATTTTGTAAAATCCATAACTCTTTGTGTATAATGAGCTAGAAGATGAGCTAAATATCAAAAGAAAGCCCTGGAAGTAAGCTAACTGCAGAAATTGGTATCACCCAAAAATTCTTAGTGGATTTTTCGTGGTGACAGTTTGAATGAAATTGGTCCGAAGGACTCATAGTTCGAAAAATAAGTGTTCTTGAGTTCTATTGCGTGAGTTATAATTTTTAATCCAACCGTTGGATCGTTGTGATTTTCATATATGTTATACATATATAAGTTGAGTATATGTCCATAAATTTTGAACAATTAAAGATTAACGTATGATTTGTTATGAATTTTAAGAGGTGACTGACTCAGAAATTGTTGTAGCAAATTTTTTTTCGGTAAGCCTTCTCTCTATGTTAGAGTCAGAATTTGAAAATACTTTCTTCTACAAAGTTATAGAGAATTAAATTTTACATAGAAAGGACATAAGATCTATAATTTTCTGATAAAATGACTAATTATGATGAATTATTGAAGTTTCTGAATATTGGGAATTATAATTAATTTATAAAAAATATTATTTGGGCTGAAATATTTTTACAGAATGCTTATTATATCATCTTAGAATTTACGTAAAATTTTGATGAATTCTTGAAAAGAAAAAGTAATTATTATATTTTAAAACTATTATTAGTTAGTTGAAAATAGAAGAAATTCTTAGAAAATTTTATGAATGATGAAAAATTATGAAACTTTGTGAAAAATGGTATAATATTGTTTTATAATTTTTGGGCGCTTTTAGAAAATTATTGAACAATGTAAATATTTATTGTATTTTTAAGCTATTTATGGTTAGTTTAAAAATAGAGAAAATTCATAGGAAATTCAATGAATGGTGGAAAATTATGAATTTTCTTTGAAAAATATTATAATAATGTAAGATTAATATTGATGATGTTTTAAAGATATAAAAGTATGTGGAGTTAGTATTACTATTTTAAGCTATTAAATGGTAGTTTTTATAAATAGAAATAATTATAGAAAATTGTTGGATAATCTGAAAAATGTGAAAATTGTTTGGAAAGTTCAGAATCATATTTTTAAATATTTTAGAAGTGTTAGTAAGCTCATGAAGTGTCGGCGTGTAAACACACTAGTTATGATAAAAATAAAAATAATATTTTGCTAAAGTAAAAATGGTGATAATATCAGAATAGTGGATTGTCATATATGAAGTTTTAGATTTCTCAAGTTTTATTATTCACTTCTAAAGTTTTGGAATATGAATAATGATTTTATGCGATAAATAAAGACAACTTGAATGAATAATGAATTATTAGTTGGTTTATATGTTATTCGAGATAATTATGATTTGATGTTGATCCTTACTTTTAATAGAATTTAAATTGTTTATAAGTAAGGTATTGATTTGATTTTTACGAAGAAGTCACCATGTATTTCATTCAATAATCGTCATAGTAGTTGTTGCACAGTGACTCATATTATTTGATATGATATAATTATACCAGTTGAAAGTATTGTGAGTCTATGTTAATAATTGTGAATAATTATTGAAAGATTGAAAATGTATAAATAATTGATGAATAAAAGGTGTTGATTAAAGATAAGTATGATATAAAGACGTTTGTTCAATTATTTTCTTTCTACAAAAAAAGTTTAGCAGGACTTGCCGACACTTTACTTTTTTTAAAGTAGTATGGACCACAACTATATTATTGAACAAATTTTGTTAAAACATGTACAAGTTGGTTTAATTTTCTCGGTGGGACCATAAATTCCAGTACCATTATTATATACCTTATTTGGTTATTTTGTCAAAGTAGGTGTGCTAGTTGCTTACCAAATTTTCAGTATAAATAGGTTGCTCGGTTGAGTAACTAAACACACACCATCCACTGCAACAAAAAAGGTTATTTTCGACGGAATATTTCATCGATAATAAGGTTATTTCGTCGAGGAAAACCTTATTATCGACAGAATCGTTGGTCGGAAATTCGGTCTTATATAAGCACGTCAAAAGTAAGTCTGTCGATTTTTCGGTCGGGAATACTTAGAGTCGACAGAATTATTATTGACCGAACCTTCAGTCGGAGTTAATATATCCCCGACTGAAACGTGTTGATCGAGGATATTCGGTCGATGATAAGCTTGCCACGTGGCAGCCTGGTAAAATTGGAAAAACAAATTAACTGCAACGGAATTTTGTCGAGTATACCACCATTCCATCGAGGATATTCGGTCGATGATAAGCTTGCCACGTGCCAGTCTGATAAAAATGGGAAATACCTTAACCTCGTCGGACATCCGTCGATAATACCCAGATTCCGTCGAGGATAGTGTTTTTTTTAAAATATTTTATTTGTTTTTGCAATATCCAGGGATTTAACCCACATCTTGTACCTGTACCTGTTTTCCCAACATCACATACTCAAGCTAACAATATGGCCAATAACATAAATTACAATTACAATCACCTCATCCAACAATATATCAAAAACCAATTAATTAAATGAGAAGTAAAAAGGTCAAAAACATCTCATTAATCTAAACTAAACTATAACAAACATCCCATTAATCTAAATTAAGCCAAGTGTCAAACCGCAACAAAACCAAAGTAATGATAAGGTTTAAACTACAATATGTACGTCAAAAGTTATGTAAAATTAATACAAAAGAATTTAAACTACAAAAGAATGTAAACTAAGTCAAGCTAGTAGAGCCCTCGGTGTGAGGAGGATCATCGGGCGGGCGTCGACGCTGCTCTGGAGTATGAAAATAGTCATCCCGCTCGTCAATCCGCTCATCACCCTGTTGATACAATATAATGTAACTCATTAGTCCATATATATGATTCAGTTAAAGATAACTAGATAAAAATTATATAACATGCAGAATATATATTTGTATTTAAAATGAAATATACCGAAAGGTTGAAGTTGACCAACATCTACCAAACGCGCCCTCGACTAAGGTAATCACCATCCAACAATCTCGTCGCGTGATCGCGGGCCCATCCTCCCGATGGAGGGAACCCAATCGTGGTGGTGCGTACCAATCATGACGTCTCCGCGTATGGTCCCAGTTGATGGAGGCGAGAACTACAAGGCGTCCTGCGACGATGGAACATAAATAAATGGACGGTATCTCAAATCTCCAACACCACAACCATAACACCTGTGGAACAAAGCATCATCTAAAAAGTGCTACCAGATGTGATGGTGGGCTCTTGACGAGCAGACCGATCAAGCCAGAGCCTACAAAAATAAATATAACATGAATAATATTACAAGTTTACTTTATTCATAAACACACGAAATAAACATAAATATTATACCTCCCGGTAGTGTATAAGTCGGTATCCTCAGAACCCTCAAAGACTCGACACCTTCCCAGTAGTACTAGTGGGAGTATCCCGAGACGCGACCCAAAGAGCCATCTTCTCGTCTCCGAGATAAACTAATCTCAAGTAGGAGGGTGGAATCTAACGCCTCAAGATCGCTTCTGCAATTTCTAAGAACTCTACTATATGTTTACCGGTCATGAGCTTTTCAAACCGCCTCCGTCAGAAGTTGATATACAAGTGAGTTATCTTGGTATCATCATATAATTTACGTAATAATATCCTAAATAATAATATTATCCTAAATAATATCTATTATAGTAAATGTACAACTACCAGTATATAGTTAATGATGTCTTTGGAGATAATGAAGATCTCAAGTAGAAAGCCCTTCAACAGATAGATTTCTATCCCGTAATCCTCGATCATAGTAGAGGTCTACCAAGCTACTCAAGATGGCTCAGATCATATACATTAAATAAGATCACATAACAAAGCAGGTCTTCACAGCGCTCGCCTTTCTCCTTTGATCTCTAATTTTCTAAAATTAATTCTAACTATTCTATTACAATACTATTTAAAATAAATAAAGGCGGCAGTGATCATCGAGGAATACGTAGGAGAGGGAATAAATTACATTAAGAAAAATTAGAGAAGGCGAAATCTGTGAGACCCCATTTAATAAACCAACACGTTCATGCATCCAACTAAAATAAAATCCAATCGCGTTTCAGTCGATAATAATCCATAATCAATCCATTTATTATCATAATACATCATCATATGCGATGATAAATAACATTTCATCTATATGAATAATAAACATATATATATTGATATCATTTAAATGAATGCAAATTTAGTTAGTATAAAATCTATTTTGAATCAAAATAAACTCCTTTATTTTAATCCAAATTTAAATCAAAATAAAACTATTTTATTTTAATTTATCCAATTTTGAATAAAATAAACTATTTTATTTTAATCAAAATCTTTAATCAAAATAAACTCCTTTATTTTAATTAATTATGGAATCCAATTCCATGTAATAAAAAAAAATCTTTAATTAAAATAAACTTTTTTTATTTTAATTAATTAGTAATTTACTATAGTTGCAAATAATGTAAATTAGAAACTCCTTTCTAATTTCCATTACACCTTACTGCCAAGGACTACTGAGGGTTGTCATTTATCGAATCACATGGACATTTCCTCTTCTTTTATTAGAAGTGGTAGATTCTTTATTGATCATACATTATCTCCATGTACAACTTATTATACCCAAGCATACCCTTTGATATACCTGAGGGTCTTAAGGAATAAGTCAAAGTATAACTCATCATACACAAGATACTATGATGATCTCAAGTCCAAGGATCACTTATATTACTATCACCTCTGGAATTCCTATTATTGACAGCAAATAAAACTCCATTAGGTATTCCTTAGCTAGGTCAACGTTCGTTGAACTTATTCTCTAATAAGCACTCACATCTTTGCTTTAGTGTCTCCACACAAATGATCACGAGATCAATCATCCTCATCGAATGAGTATGACAGCGTATGTATCAATCTATATAAGATTAAATCCTAAATAATAATATTATCCTAAATAATATCTATTATAGTAAAATACCAGATCTTTGCTTGGAGATATAGAATCGCCGCTTCAAGTAGAGCCCTTTAACAGATTAGACTCTATCCTGTAACTTCGATCATAGTAGGAGGTCGGCCCAAGCTACTCCTGCATATGGCTCAGATCATATATTAAATAAGATCACCTTAATTTACTATAGTTGTAATATAAGATTAAACCATACTAAAGAGAAATACATACCGACTTAACCTCCTAAAACGATTGCGAGCCAGAAGTATGTACAACTCGCAGCTTGCCGTGATTCTTCTTCATCTGCTCCGACTTGGTCTTGAACGCAACATCATCCCAATACGCACACATTGTAAATGCTACCCAGTCAACATGTATTTTATTTTATTTATTGAATATGTAGACAACTTATTATTGGATCAGTTTTAATTGTAGAAAATTAAGCAAATTCTACTTAGTTTATTATTTTATTCAGTTACTTCAGTTTTTTATGTAATGGAAAACTAAGCAAATACTACTTAGTTTAAGATAATTATTGTATTTTATTTTATTTTACTATATTTATTTTATATGTTATTTTTTTTTTTTTATTATATTATATTATTTAAATTAATTAATTTTAATATATTCTAGTTTATTATTAAATTTATTTTAAATTAATTTATTATTATACTTTTATTTATTTATGTATTTTAATTTATTATTTTTTGTATTATTTTATTTTATTTTACTATATATGTTTTACTTTAATTTAATTTAGTTAAATTAAATTAAATTTATTTATTTATTTAGATTTATTTATTTATTTTATTTTATTTTTTATAATATTATATTAAATAATAAAGTAAATTTATTTTATTGTATTAAATTAAATTTATTTTATTTTTAATTATATTATATTAAATAATAAAGTAAATTTATTTTATTTTAAAGTTTATTATATTATATTATATAATTTATTAAAGTTATTTAACGCTTCCTAGTATTTTTTTGTATTATTTTATTAATTTATATAAATATTTATTTATTATATTATAATATATTGTCTTTTATATAGTTAATTATATTTATCTATTACCATCTATAACTTCCATAGAAATTCACCAAAAAATTTCATTTAATTAATACTTAACACCAAAATATGGGAAGTCTTTAATTGATTCACAAATTAAAATTCACATCTTGGGAAAAGGTAGTAAATCGTAACACAAGAAATTAAGTTTATCACACTGCATTATAACTCCTCAATATCAGATAACAAATTAAACACACTACTGATTATGGACATTATAACTGCCTGGTCACAAATTAAAGACTAATTTGAAGGGTATAGTAAACCAATATCAGTAAACACCGCGCAACATCTCAGTCTCAAAATTAGTTTCATACCTAACCAAATTAAACCCAAAATTAAATATAAAACTCAAATTGAACATTCAGCCTCCATCAGTTTCATATATAACAAGACAAATTAAAACCTAAATTAAGCCCCAAAATCAATTGCATATATAGCCTATATAATATTCAAACCTTAATGATATTAACTGAAGATAGAAATTGTGTACCTCAATTGATTTGAATGCTAGAAATAGGAGAGACGATATACCACAATGTCAGCCATTGAGACACCCGTAACGTCATTTAAAGTGACTAACCGTGACAGAGAGATAGAGGAGTTAAAGTGTGAGGACAAGGGTTTTCCCCTTTACGATCAATATATACTGTGTGTGAGAGAGAATACCTGCGAGAGGGAGGAGCTGCTGGCCGGATAGAGAGGGTATGAGCTGCCGTCGCGCTAGAGAGAAGAGAGAGATCAAAAATAAAATAAGAGAAATGAGCTGAACGGTTTTTAATCGACTATTCTCGACGGAATATCTGTCGAAATTGGTTCCCTCGAGATTACTATATTTCTGACGGATATTCCGTCGACTATAAATATGATTCCGTCGAACTTATAGTTCACGTGGCGCGAAATGTTGGCGCCCTTGGACTGGTGTTATCCCGATTGAATTCCGTCGAAGATAAGTTATTTCTGAGGGAAATACTATCTAAGGTCATTTGGATATCATCAGGTTGATAATAATTTCGCTTGGCCTTAAGCCATAAATAAAGATAACTTGAATGAATAATGAATTATTAGTTGGTTTATATGTTATTCGAGATAATTATGATTTGATGTTGATCCTTACTTTTAATAGAATTTAAATTTTTTATAAGTAAGGTATTGATTTGATTTTTACGAAGAAGTCACCATGTATTTCATTCAATAATTATCACAGTAGTTGTTGCACAGTGACTCATATTATTTGATATGATATAATTATACTAGTTGGAAGTATTGTGAGTCTATGTTAATAATTGTGAATAATTGTTGAAAGATTGAAAATGTGTAAATAATTGATGAATAAAAGGTGTTGATTAAAGATAAGTATGATATATGACGTTTGTTCAATTATTTTCTTTCTACAAAATTAAGTTTGGCGGGGACTTGTCGACACTTTACTTTTTTCTACAAATAGTATGAAACCATTAACTCTATTATTGAACAAATTTTGTTAAAATGTGTACAAGTTGGTTTAATTTTCTCGGTGGGACCATAAATTCCACTACCATTATTATATACCTTATTTGGTTATTTTGTCAAAGGTGTGCTAGTTGCTTACTAAATTTTCAAAGATAAATAGGTTGCTTTCTATTTGAGTAACTAAACACACACCATCACTACACTAAAAATATAGAATTCTTTTACTTCAATATTGTGAGTACTATAATATTATGAGTATTTCTATTGAGTGTAATGTTATTCCAAGTGTAGATAAGGAATGCAAACATGGTTTAAGTTTCGATCAATTTCACGTAAAGTAATCAAGTCACATGCTAAGGTAAGGGATATCATTATTGTGGTAAGGGGTATCATTTTTATGGTAAAAGAATATCATTTTCTTTTCATACTCCATATTATGGTAAGATATTATTATTCATTTATTGGTTTATCATTAAATGGTGAAAAGTCCCGAAAGGATTAGAATATCCTTAATAGTTTGTGCTTCATCTATTATTATGTTATCAATTTGGACTCTGGATAATTAAGTTGAAAATCACTAAGATTTATGTTATCTTATTATTCTGATGATTTATGTTTATTCATTATATATATCATTGTCATCATTCTCATACTTATATTGTGTTGAAAGTCATCTATGGCCAGTAGTGCCTAGATGGACTTGGTATGATTATGATTGAGGATTATTCGATATAATCATGAATCGTAATGTTACAAATGATGTGGTAAAAAGTCATCATCTTTGGTCCGTAGGCATAGATGAACTTGGTATGATTATGACTGTGAATTATTCTAAGATAATCATGATCGTAATTGAAAAACACGAATATCCTTGCCCGTAGTGCATGAATAATTTGTGGTCACGATACTATTAAGTCGAGTCTCAAAGATTATTGGTTTTCTGATTGTATATCTTTGGCTTGTAGTGCAAAGTTGGACGGTTGATTATTGGTTTTACAGTTGTATATCTTTGGCTTGTAGTACAAAGATGGACGGTTGATTATTGGTTTTACAGTTGTATATCTTTGGCCTGTAGTGTAAAGATGGACTGTTGATTTACCTAATTTTAAATATGAATTGTGATCTAATTATAATCTGTGGTGGTTCTGGTGAAGATAGGTGATGAGAGTTCTCTTTGTCTTGGGTATAACAAAGAACTGTTGATGAGTATTACAGGAATGAAATATTAACGATGGATTTTTAAATCTAGAGGAGATAGTAGACATTATGTTCTACTTGACTCTTCTAATGGATTGTTGATTCCGCTGCTATTATGGTTGAAAACTTTTATCTTCTACCATATGTTCTAAATATCTGAATTGTTTTGATAATTTAATTATCTTAAGTCATGGTATTCTTATCAATTTATTTGTGCTCACCCTTTTATTTCACCACCCCTTTCGGGAAATAAAAGTGTATTTGGACTAGCAGAGAGGGGCGTGGGTATAAAGTGGTGTTTCAAATTGTTCAAATCCTAATCAAATTATGAAACGATGGGGCATAATAATTGTAATACCGAGAATTTAAAATGTGCGTGACATATTTTATACATCATTTAATAGTTATATTTGGTGAATTAAATAGGTGATGCGAACTCAAATTTGAAAGCGTCAAAATGGATTCCATTAGATTGAGGAGGACATAAATCTTCTCGTGTTCCTTTGGGGACTTGAAATATTTGCTGCTGTACTTTAGATGACATTATAATAATTTGAGTATGAATATTGTTGTATTATATACGTTACAATATTTGTATTGAAACTCACAAGATATATAATGTGTCGTCAGATTTTGCCTGACAGGTTGTATAAATGGAGTTGTCAGTATTGTATTTTCTGGTGACCCAAGATGGGTGATGTATACCTATTTTGGGGCGTCACAAATAGTAAACGGGTCTCACACTGTGGAAATATTAAATTTTGCTTGTGAAAATATCAATTCCTTAAATAAAAATCGATGAACCTTGGGAGCATCCCTCTATGGCTTCTAGGGAGTTTCTATTGATTTAATATTGAATACGGAAAGAGAATAATACCTCTCTCTTAACATCAATTTGAGTTATAAGTAAGAACTTAATAAAAAAATTGTGAAGTATTTGGTGAAATGACTTTTAAGTTAAAATATGTTATAAAGAATACTAAATAAGGAGGCAAAAGAGTATTTAAATTTGGCAAACTTGTTTATTTTAAAAAGTCTAATAAGTCATTTCTTGAGAAATAAAAGTTAATAATTCTCAAAATTTACTAATAAGTTAATTTATAAATAAAATTTAAATTTACAAAATAAGGAGGCAAAAAAGTATTTAAATTTGGAATTTTATTTTAACATGACTTAGAAGTCAAATTTGAGAAGTAAAATTTTTAATTCTCAAAAGTTACTAATAAGTCAATTTACAAATAAAAATATAAGTCATACAAAACTCAATACAAAAAAAAAGCTACTTATATTCAATCGAGCTTATAAAACTAAAGAAAATTGTATTGTTTGAATTTATATTGTTCGAATGTTAGCGGCAGATGATTGTTCATTTTCAATTTCAAGAGAGCAGCAGGTTGTTGATCAAATTCGATTCGATTCGATTGGTTAGAGTGAAATTGGATGGAGAAGCTTATAGAATTAGGAAGAAGAGCAATGTTCTACGTTAGGTTCTTTTACGAATATGAAGAGCGACGAATCCGATCTACTGCAGACTGTGTTCGTTGACGTTTGGCTAAGGTATTGTACTTTTCCCCTCACAGAATCACTTCTTTATCTCAATTTCTTTATAATTCACATATATGCTCTCGATGTGTAACAAATGTTCTAAAAGACGCTAGGCATGAGGTGGGAGGCGGGCGGCCTAGGCGAAATTTTTTATTTTAAGCTAATTTAAATATTTTATCTTAAATTTATCCAAACAAAACAATAATATAAAGTAAAACGATCTATAATAAAGATAATAAAGGCATTTACTTAAAGTTCAAACACATATCCATATTGTTAATGTCAAAATTCAAACACAAGCATGCAATTGTTCATAGTTTAAACATATTTTTAACGTATTTGTCGACGTCGGGATTTTCGAGTGTCCCTTTTCGTTACTTGTTCTTTGGTGTTCTCATGTTAATGTGAGATTTATTTGAAAAAACAAGTAAAAAGGTCTGACATGTATAATGTCGACGATTGACTTTAAAAGTCGCCATTGGTGTATTTAACTAGTTGCACCAACGCAACCTAAAAGGTTAAGCGATTGACCCGGTGTTTTTGACATCGCTAAAGCAAGCCCATAAACCGAGATTCATTAAGGGTTGGGGGCTTGATTATGCGGAGGGAAGGTGTTAGGCACCCAGACATCCGTGTGTTACTACTTGACCGCCACTCTTTAAAGAAATTGTTATATGAATGTGTGTGTGTGTGTGTGTGTGTGGATCGATATGCAATTATTTGAAAAGTAGTCATGAGGCCTCGTTAGCACCTATATACACAAGGTTTAAATTTTATAGAAAAATCCGGTTTTAACCAAGATATAGCAATGAAGTTTTGTAAAGAAGTTTTCAAAACCATGTGCTCAATAGAAATTGAGACCTTTTCATACTTCCATTTTATTAAATGTTCTATTTTGTTTGCTTTTATTTTTGAGATCGCGAAGCATCCTCGAGAAAATAATATACTGATGATCTTAGAACTCCTTATGGGTACGATGACCATCCATGGAAACTCGAGACATTTGTAAAATAATGTACAAGTCGCCATGACTAAAAATGTCCATCATGAGAACCGAATCTCGATTCAGTAGACTGAACCTGTGATCACATGATTCCTAGGCTCACAAGATACTGCAATTTGTATGGAAAGCAGTAAGTAGTTATATATATAAAAGCTGTAAATATATATATACAGACTGGATCAACCACCACCAAGCAACTCCATGGGGGATCGGAAATGTAAATATATAAAAGCGGTAAATATATATATATATATATATATATATATATATATATATATATATATATATATAATGATGATCAATATACCAAGTAAACTCCAAGCGGACTGAAATGTAAATAAAGCTATAAAAGCGATCAACTACCACTAAGTGAACTCCAGGAAGGACAAAATATAAATAAAGCTGTAAAAGGCCATTAAGTAAACTCTGTGCCTCGGTGAGTCGACCACATATTATATATATAAGTGTGTATATATATATATATATATATATAGCAGATAAACGCTCGCATCAAGTTCAGGCTCAATCGAGGCATAACTCGATAATGTTAGTCCATATATACAATATATATATATATATATATATTAGTATATATATACGATGAAATGAAAATCACGGATCAAGTAAAGGCAAACACACTCACACGACTATCAACGTGTACAACAGGTGTGTGATATGAGAAAGAGACTTTATAGAATGTAAGAAGTCTTACGGTGAAATTGCCAAAGTAGACTTCTTAGACTTTAAATGGATAAACACTCGGCTCCCCACCGGATAAAAAGTAGCTATATGTGAGCTAACTAGTGTTTAAAGAAGAGGAAACACTCAAAAGATGTGTATGCAGAGTAAAATGGATGTGGCTACCTCGCTTTTTCTTTTTCTCTCTCCTCAAATGGTGACCCTCGGCTTATATTTATAGATCGATGGCCGCATGAAGTATACACTGGCGCAACCGCAGCTTGTACTTATGGGTCGGTCGTAGTGGATCCGAGCCTCGCGGGTCCCATCGTCTCGTAATACGTGCAGTCGTGCACTGTAATGTCCGTTCAAACTTGCAGAACTTCAATCCGAGCATCCGAACGAAGTATATCTGTACTTCTTCGGATCGCTTGTGTCGAGAGTTACGTAATGACATGGATTAGAGGTTGTACGAAGTCAGGAAGAGGGGTCTATGCCCATGGTCTTCAAGCTTCAAATCCTATCCAAAGTACTGCCACACATAATAGTCACTCGGGATTGTCAATCCTCGGCTCTTGTGGGACATTGTTGTATGTATGTATGTATGAAGTGTTGAGACGACGTGCCATTTGCCGAAGGAACAAGATGACATTTGATTCCTCGACAGGGTTATCGTCGGTTTAAGTTGAAAGTAGACGTTGCTCAGGGTTACAGCTGAGATTGGACCACTTGTTGGTATGCTGTGATATAATCTTGTTGAGACAGTAAGACGACGTGTTGACTCGTCACCGGGGTTATTGTCGGTTTAAGCGGAAAGCAGACGTTGCTCAGGGTTACATCTGAGATTGGACTGCTTGTTTATATGCCTCACTGTCATCTGTGGGTATTTCTGTTTGCCCGTTTTGTTAGTCCCAGGACTGAGGTGTATGTGCCTCGACAGGATGTCTGAGCCTAAAGCTGATCGCATGTGTTTGAAACAAGCATTTTCGGGGTTATCGCCGAATCGCAATGGCATCCTTAGGGCTATCACCAAGGATGGGGTTCTTACTCAGTGTTGTCTCTCGATCGGAACCGAAACGTCGCGGTGTTATCACCGAGACAAGGTTGTCTCTCCGGTGTTGTTCTTAGGTCTTTTGATCTGCATATCTCTCGGTTATCTTGAGATTGAAATGACACTCCGGTGTGTGTTAGGGTTGAGATGATTTTCCCGATTTGTGTTAGGGTCGAGTGAACTTAGGTAGTATCTGGCATGGATGTAAGTTGTCTTTCAGGGTTATCTCCAAAAGACAAATCTACCCTCTTGCAATGTTAGGAATAGAGTGCGAGAAAATTTCAAGTGTCTACAGATGCCCCTTATCATATATTCATGCAATGTAAGGCATGGATAGGATAAAGAATCCTAAACACTTGAAATGCAAGCAAGATAAACATGATCTTATATATGCAAAGAAAATGATGCAAATGCATGTAGAATGCATGAATGATTGTCAGGTAATCCTACTGGGATGACAATCAGTGATGGATTGGACATGCGATCTAAGTTTCCAAGGATGTTGACGTTGGGGCTATCACCAAAGTCTTGAATCCTAGACATTGGTTTATAATCCATAGAGGTACCTCTTATGTGGAAGAGATCTGTGGGGATAAAGCTGTCTGTTTTGAGGATGTGTATAACATGTTCCTCTCATCTTGAAAGTTATCGCCAACAATTTATTGTTATCAGGGTTGCCTGATCTTCATTGATGTGTGTATCACCGGATGAATCCCTGTTGGGTGCATTGTCAAGGCTGCTTGACCTTCATTGATATATGTGTCAATGGTAGCATTGCGTTGTAGCCCTCGCTGGGTAAGGTTATGACACCCCCAAAATAGGTCCAATCCATCCAACCTATTCCGAGTCACCAAATACATGGTACAAAAAATAACTACAACTTTATTACTACAATTGTCGTACAAAATACAACAACACATATACTGTGGGTTTAAATACCAACTGTGACTCATGTCCCAACTATGGACAACACCTCACAGTGATACCTTACATGAAGGTACAATCTAGAATTGTTTTAGAAATTAAAATCTTTGGGAAGTGCTCGAGAAACTTTTCGTACATAAGAGGCCATGAATCTAAGTTATGATAGATATCATATGTCCGGAGAATTATCCTTGGTTGATCGATAGACCCCAAAGAAAAATGAGAAGATTACTATTATGTTCCTTCCAATGGTGAGTCTTCTCTTGACATATAACTATCTCCACCGTCTGCGATTGAACATTATGTTTCAACCAAACTCAAGATCATATAGGTAGTGCTTTCGTAGATATACTCGCAAGTGGTGGATGTACAACCCTTTCTTATGATAACACGAGATTGTATGTCATTAGACATCTTATATGATAGTGGCAAAACACCCTTCCAAAGTTGGGTTCACCTCACCTATTGTTGTTTCACAAAATCAATTATTATGACGTAATATAATATCGACACACACATCTTAGGATATTATATATGTATAAATTATGCCGTTTTATAATGTGTTGAGAAACTTTGATAGATCTCGGACCACACTATTCCCTGTTATCCAGCTCGACCCAACTACACTTTTATTACACGAAAGGAATTGTGAAGCAAAAGGGTGAGCATAACTAGCCCGATAAAGAATATCATAACTAAAGATAATTAAATTATCAATAGCCTTCATCGGTAATAAATCATCGGAGATTTAGAACATATGGTAGATGATAAAACTTTTCAACCATAGTTGCGGTGAACGAAGCGATCCATTAGAAGAGTCGAATAGACCATAAAGTCTATTATCTTCTCTATGTTAAAAGTCCACCAACAATGCTTTAAACCTGTAACATTAATCAGCGAGATCCCATTCACGGTCGTATGAATAACTCATAATCATAATTGTAGTTCTAATTTTCTCTTCTCATCCAAGGCGAAGATATTTTTCATCACATGTCTTTACGAAACATCAAAGATCATGGTTATACCAAATCACAGTTCCTATTCATAATCATACTAATAAGTTCATCTTTTCTTTCTACAGCCAAAGATATTTATTAATGATTCATCTTTACACTACATGCCAAAGATATTCAACAACAGTTCATCTTTGCACTACTGACAAAGATATTCAACAACAGTCATCTTTTTACTACACACGCCAAAGATATTCATCAACAATTCATCTTTGCACTCTGAGACAAAGATATTCATATCTCAAAGAAATATATAATCATTTTAGAATTTATATAAACAATAATTATAACCATGTTGATTAATTCACCTTTGCACTTAAGCTAAAAATATTCATTTGTAAATTCAATGGTCATGATCATACGATCGACAATTCATCTTTGCCTTCTTGGCCAAAGAGAACCCATAGTCACGATCATACCAATAATCTACCCATCTTTACACTTAAGTCAAAGAGAAATTTCATCAAGGGATTATAAAAATGTTATATATGATAATAAAAACAATACGATCAACAATTTGCATTTAATTTCAAGAGTAAGATTCATAAATCAATGATTTTATAACACCTTAATTCAAATGTTATAAATCACTTAATAATCTCATAATCTAATATTATTAATACTACCACAATATTTTAATCATTTCTTAAACTTATAATAATTTATTTTAATTGTTTACACTTTACTAATTAATGCATTTAATCATACTAAAATGCCAAACTCATAAGATTTCATCACCGATAACCAACAACCTCATCAAAAAAATTGCATATACCATATATATAGGATTCCCAAGCCATAAAATCCTATTTTTCAATTTTGTTATTTCACATAACATATTTAATTTATTTATTCATAACTAGTCCATTTTCATGAAAAATACCAAATCAGTTCCAAAAATATTTCTTTACGGGATTTAGCATAATATAGTCCTATATTGAACATATATATTTTTCTGAATTTTTAAAATTCATTTACTATTTTTCACATGGTCAAAAGCGCGAATATTTAGACATTTATCATAAATTGTACTTTTATCCAAAAATTCCAAAATTTACAGAATATCTTGATGTTATATAGATGTACTCCAAATAAAAATTTTACCAATTTTGGAGTTAACCACAAGGAGTTATAAGGGTTTACTTTTAAAATAGTCTTTTCTCATAAAATCCATAACTCTTAATCTATACATCAAAAAAAATCTCCATTTTGGACACAATCAAGAAAACTCATCAAATTATCATTTCAAATTTTTCGAGAATTTTTGAAGGTCTGAAAAATTCGAAAAACCGAAAAACATAATAACCCTTAAAATCCCTTACCTTAAAAAAAGTATTTACATTTGGAATAATAGATATAGTCTTGAAGGAAACTTCAGCTTAGAATAACAACTCTCAAAGTATCTAAATACTCAAAAAATACATTTCGATAATATAGAGAGAAAGAAAACTTGTTTACGGTGTGATTTTCAATTCTAACATAAGCGCTTTATTTATAGGAAAATCTTTAGAAACGCTAGAAAGGAGACTAAATTAATAAAATATATTATAATTATTCTACGCCTCCTGGAAAAATAAGCAAATTAAAAAGCCCAATGACCATCCATCATTGAAATTTAATTAATTTGGCCCACATGCATTCAAACTAAAGTGGGTCCCCCCCTCATTTTAATAAAAATATTTTAATTTTTGAAACTTTAGTAATTCATAGAAAATAGCCTGGTTTATCGGAAAAATATGAATTTTATGTCCATTCCACACAAAATCAAATTCTCTACAACTTTGTGTAGCTTTGAGTTTTCCAAATTCCAAACGAAAAATATAAGAAATTCACAAGCAGACGATTTTCAACACCGTTTCAACACCTTTTAAAATTCATAACAAATCATGCGTTAATTTTTAACGGTTCAAAATTTGTGGACATATACTCAACTCATATATGTATAACATATCCAAAAATCACAACGATCCAACGGTCGGATTAAAATTACAACTCACGCAATAAAGCTTTAAGAACACCAATTTGGGTTTTTAATACCTCCAATCCGACAAAATACTGATAAAACACCTCAATATTAATTCCTTCATTTATAACCACATAAATAAATCCATCATTTATATCCACATCAAATAAATATTTCTTTTTCATATAAATTAATAATTAATTATTCACAAATAATATTACAGAATCACAATTATAATGACTGAGGCGTTCCCAGGAAAGAGGGCTTTCAGATAAGGATTTCTCCTTCTTTGGCGCCTTGATTAGGTGACCAAACCTCTCCTTGATGAGAACTTTCTAGACATTGTCGATAATCTTTATCTAATAATATTATTCAAATAATATGAATTATTGATCGATAATGGAAAATCTTGTGCGTTGACAATTATTGAAACAACAATAATATAAAATATCAACGCAACAATTATTGAATCGATAAAATAAAATATTGAGCAATAATTCTTGTAATATTTATTGAGTAGTGCCTTCTTACGTAAGAATCAATAATTCAAAAAAATCTTGTGCAATATCGTGTGCTCATCTTTGTGTAACCACGCGTATTCACGTATTTTAACCCACGAGTATTCAACGGTGTGTAATTGGTAACAACTACGCCGTTATTTATAAAAACTCAAACTTGTCATTTTCTTCATCAAAGCGGTTATTAATTACTGAAGGCTATATTTCACGATATTCACAAACAAAACGAATATTCCCGAATACAAAAAATGAATATTTTATAACCATTTTGCTTATTTTGAAAAATTTCATATATCACCTTAACTTTAAATTTTTATCAATTTAACCATTTCTTGAAATAATAATATAAAAAAATTGAATACTTTTATTTCATAAAATTTGGGGTCTTACAAAGGTTGCTTCGATAGGTTTACTTGCCATCGGCTGATATGATGTCAAGGTTGCTTGACCTTCATTGATGTGTGTATCAATGGTTGCATTGCATTGTGACCCCCGCCGGGGATGCGTAGATGCTTGAAGGATGCGCGTTCTGACCCCTGCCGGGGAGGCGTAGATGTTGGATAACTTCGGCGTTGTAACCCCCGCCGGGGAGGTTTGATATTTCGTGGTTTCGCGTTGTAACCCCTATAGGGAGGTTAGGGTTGTGTGAAGATCGGACCTTTGTGGGGTATCACGAGCATGGTTTGTAAAAGCTAAGCTCATTGGTATAGTATACCTGCATTCGGTGAATCTACATTGAGGCGATGGGAGTTTAACTTTCGGTGACAAGAAAAACGATTTCAGTACATTAGCTCGATCGTGTAGCATTTTTATTCTGATTTGACCTTTTCGACATGAGACCTCCTTTCAGAACTCTAAGCTGGAGCGGAAATGGGAGGTGTGGGACCTATGTAGGGGTGTCGCGGTGTGTACTTGCAGGAGCCGCGTGTTAACTGCGGCGGCCAGCCGTGCCTATCTATAGGTGGCTGGTTGCTTTCATAAGTCATTTTCAAGTTGCGCAGCGAAGGAAATTCGAGAGCTCTTCTTTAGATCTGCTTTGAGTTCAGCAATTTTCTTCATATTACGTCACCATACAAGCGTTCTTCACACATCACGGTAACACGTGCATGTATTTTTTTCCAATTTATGTCATTGAAAATGACTTATCGCATTTAAATGCATTTATTACATAGTAGTGAATATAAATGCCGATATGACTTGATAAAAAAATATTCAACATAGTAAATGTTAGTATTAAACCATCTTTGAACATAATGATGTGAAAATTTTTGACTTTTAAGCGATCAAATGGCACCTTTTACCATCATTTCTTATCCTATCGAGGACAAATGAGTAAATGTAGAATAGTAAAATAATCCACGGTAACTAGACTACACTTACAAATTTTCTTGTGATGTGATGAATCATCACAGGATGTATATGATCGTGTATGTGTGTCTTCTTGAATGGCCACCTAGTCATGCACAATATGCGTGTGGATAGTCCCATTTACAAAGGGGCTATGGCAAAATTTTTCCAAAATGTAGGCATTGAGTAGTTATGCATTTTTAACAATGCATGTTAAAATAATGTATATTAAAACAATGCATGTATGCATGTAATCATAGAATGCATTTTGAAAAAGACTCAGTGCGAAATTACCACACACCCTTTACGAGGTGATTTGGAGACTTCTTTGTCCGAGATATTATAGATCCAGATCGATCGGCGGTTCCGCAGGACCACTTACGTGTATTTGAGGAGGGCTTTTGAAGAGCCTCAAGACCAGATTACGTGAGGCGACCCTCGCTGTTTGGTGGAGGCGGTGGTACGTCCTATTCGGGTTGAAGTGCCGAATTTCGAGGACGAGGAGGAGGATGTACCGTTCGAGGTTCCTGCTCCTCAACATGACGTGTTCCCGTAGGAATTTCCAGAATTGAGTGGCGAACCCGGATCTTACGGGTGACTTAAGCGAGCATCCTTCGGTATACACGCATGATTAAACGAGGTATGAAGTTAGATCTTTAATCTTCCTTATTTCTTATTAATGAGGAGTTAAGGAGTCTGATGTTGATCTGTATTTGATGTAGGTTCCTGGCTTCACACAGCCTCGAGGGAATTGGTTTAGCATCCACTCTATGTATCAGGCCTTGCGTGATGACTACAGAGCGATCGTCCGTGGTACGTGGATTCGGAGGTTCTTCTCTATTCTACCTCGTCATTTGCCCCTGGGTTACCTCTGGGGCATTATCTGAAGCGGTGGTTCCACGGACTTCAATCACTCCATTTCCGGGGCTGAGGTGATGATGACGCTGATGGATTGGCGATTATCACGGTATGGAGTTTGGAGGGGAGCAGGTGCCTTGACGGCGGATATCACCCTACTACCGTCACGATCACGGTTGGGAGTTCGTGAAGCGCCAAGGGCGGGCTCGTTCAGACAGGTTCTTTGGCGTAGATGATGCTATGAAGGCGGCCATTGAGTGAGCCCATACACAGATGATGTGAGAGTCGGGGATCGCATTCTTGACGATTGTTCTGATGATCATTAGGGGCGCTTTATAGCAAATAATTCCTCTATGGTGTCCTTTCGCTTTGATTAGCGCCACTTGACACGTGGATTTGTATAGGAGAGTATGATTGGGGTTCTACACCTTTGTGTCTACTTCCTCGGGGAATGCGCGTGCGATCGCAGGGCTCAACCGAGGCGTGGTTAGGATTCTACCCATTTTGCTTGCGGTGAGTGTTTTTCTTGTCTTTTCCCATGTATAAGTTAAGAGTGTTGGTCGACGCAGATGTTTGCCTTTGTGTTGGCGGTTTTGGGCCTATGTGAGGCTTCCTTGTTTAAATCTGTGGCGTGTTAGGTTTAGATACCTATCCACGAGGACAGAGATGACATCATTCCATAATGGCGGAGGTCCCACGTTGTTGAGGGTTTCACTCATTGTCGCCATACTGGAGCTATCGCTATGTACCAATGTCATCACATGGATTCCCTACTACGGAGAGCATTTGGGAGTTGGCTTTAAGGATGGGTACCCGATCGAGTAAGTACGTCATTTCCACTGCAAGATTCTCTCTCTTCACCAGATGGAGGATGAGAGCTCTATTTAGGAGAGCATGCTATCCGGAGCACTACAGGAGAGATTCGTATGCCGATCTTGCCTCCTGCCAGGCGTTATTGGCCTATTTCATAGTCACCCATCATTGACATCCCATTGATGAGGATTGACGGTTTTACATTATCAAAGGGCCCCTATTCTCAGGAGATATTCCAGCATTGGTGGATCCCTCGTACGATTGGAGCTCGGATTCCGCGCCACCACGGTTTATGGGGAATGGTTCCAGATCCGTGATGATGATGACAGATTGGCTAGCCTGTGTCAGAGATCCGACTCAAGTGACATAGATTGACATATTAACGCGGCAGCTGGACCGGTCACATCTTTTCATTCAGCATTTGGGCAGAGATCCTACAGAGGTAGATACCTTTGATCCTTTCAGCTCTGGCGTTGGTCCTTTGGATGACCTATATGGTTTTCCTGACGCAGATCCTCCTTTGTATAGGCCTGACATCCCTATAGATAAAGATCCAGTGACTCAGGAGGAGTTACATCAGGTGGTCAGCATCGATGATGTGGACATCAACACCATTGACTTTTTCTGATGTATTTCTTTTGATAGGCCTCTATTAGCTGCTGGGTAGCTTCACCCCATTTCCCTGTATTTTAGCTGTACAGAGATGTATTAGATGATGATATACTTAGGAATGTATGGATAGTTTTCATTCCCTACATCATATTGCCATCTATTGTATCATGCATGTTATTGTGTTATGCATAGGTATGTATGTCTAGAGATATTCAGCATTGACCTCTGGATGGTCTTATGACACGGCCCATAAGTAATCAGAGTGGAGTAAAATTCAAGAATGATCAAAACATGGATACAATCAAAGCTAGTATCCATAATAGATATTTTGGACAAAAGAAGAAATTTCATTTTCGAATGAATAGTCAGATTCGTGAATAAAGTGCAGACATCGTGAATAATAACTCAGACACCAAAAGATAGAAATTTCACAAAAAACATCTTCACGCCGTGAATAGTACTCGTGAATAGTAACTTCGTGAATAGTAACTCGTGAATAAGAACTCATGAATAGTAACCGACATGAAAAAGTTCCAAATTTGATAAAAATTTCCAACCAATATTTTAAGATAATGATATTGAAGAAATAATATCATTTTCGAATAAAATAACATCCCTTACCTCGAAAAGACAAGATTTCTAGTTGAAACAGGATATAAAGCTATGACTTGAACTTGCACAGTATAGCAATACTCAAAGTATACTCAAAATACTCACAAGAATACGCTCGATAATATATAGAGAGAAAACTTGGTTTACGGTGTGATTTTCAATTCTAACCTAAGCACCCTATTTATGGAAAATGCTTAGAAACACCAAAGTAGAAAATTTAATATAATAATAATATATATATTAATTTGTCTACGCCCACTTAGAATCAATTGAATTCAAAGAACTTAGCATGTGTTAAAGATGCCCACCAAACACAAAAACGTTTTTCTTATTTAAATTATTTTAAACTTCCAAAATTAATTATTTGAGACTTGAACTCAATAATTCATAATAAATATCCCTTTTATCGGAAAAATTTGAATCTCATGAGTTTTTATAGGAAATTCAATTCTCTACAACTTTGTCACAAGAAAGTTTTTCAAATTCAAAACAAAAATTCGAATGAAATCCACAAGCGGGCAATTTTATTAAAGCTATAATCAAATTTCAGTCAAGAAATGGGGTCCACCGACACACAAAACATGTGTTAATCATTTAATGCCACAAAAATACTCTTCCTTCTCATATACTCACATATCGCACATTCATTATAAAAATATCACCGTTAATATATTATTAAAATAATATATTTAAATGAATTATTTTATCAGAAAAAGATAAAATATTAATTTTCAACAATTGTCACATTAAAAATTTTCTCCATCTATATCCACATAAAATCAATATTTTCCTCATCATATAAATTAATAATTAATTATTCACAAATAATATTACAGAATCACAAGATCGGGCAACCAGTAGTTCCAGGAAAGAGGGCTTTCAATAAGGATCTCTCCTTCTTGGGCGCATGATTAGGTGACCAAACCTCTCCTTGAGCGTAAATTTCTAGACATCGCCAATAATGTTTTCTAATAATATTATTCGGATAATATGAATTATTGCTTCGATAATGGAAAAAATTGTGTAATGACAATTTATTGAAACAACGGTAATATAAAATATCAATCGCAAAGAATTATTAAATCAATAAAATAAAATCTTGAATAGTAATTATCGTAACAATTATTGAGTAGTGCCTTTCTTACGTAAGAATCGATAATTGGTGCAATACTAGTGTCTTCTTTGCTCAACAACGCGTATTAGTGTGTTTTAACCAACGGTATTCCAACAAGATAATCAGTAATAACTACGCCAGTTATTTATAAACAACTTATATTTGTCGTTTTCTTCATCCAATAGCTTTTAAAAGTTATGGGGCCCACAAAAGACTGCGCGTCGTAAATATTTAATATTCCCAAGCAGTCTACGAATATTCCACGACCAAACGAATATTCCCAAGACAATAATGAATATTTTATAACCACTTGCTTATTCGAAATATTTGCGTATTTTACCCATAACTATCCACATTAATCAAATCAACCCTTACTATTTCAAAATAATAAATAGAGAAAAATAAATTTCATTTATTAATAATATGGGGTCTTACACAAACACTTCAACAAGGGAGATGAGTAAGCCCTTCGATAAAGATCTCCATCAATAAGCACAAAGTTTGCACTTTTGTACTTCACTTTCTTAGCCAACATTTGATCCGAAGGCAGTACGCCATCTGCTAAATAATCTAAATATGGGGTAATCCAACAATTAAATTGATCTACATACATCACTTCTTTATGTTGGATATTGGGTTGCTTCAAGACCTCTAAATAGACTGTCCCATTAAAGGTACTCACTTCAGTAGTAGCTAACTTTGACAACGCATCTGCAATTGATCAGTTTGATCGACCCCCTGAAACTCGTAAGAATCGAAATATTGAAGTCAATCCTTCAACTCTGCCAAATATTTAACCATTCTCGAACCCCAAGCTTCATACTCCCCTAAAACTTGTTTGATGACCAATTGAGAGTTGCTATAGATGATCAATCTCTGAACTTCAAGACTCTTCGCCAATCGTAACCTTGCTAACACCGCTTCATATTCTACCTCATTATTCGTTTCCCTGAACCCAAACCTGATGGCCTGCTGTACTTTGAATCCCTCCGGACTTGTCAATATAATCCCTACTCCGCTGACATCCAAAGTAGAGGACCCATCAGCATATAACGTCCATGAACTCTGCATCTGCTGAAGCACTGCAACTGCCTTCTCAGACTCCTCAACTTCATTCATACTTTCATCAACTTCAGAGAATAAACATTCGACCACAAAATCAGCTAAAACTTGACCTTTAATAGCTGTCTGAGGATGATACTCAATAAAGAACTGAGACAACTCCATTGTCCACACAGCGAGTCTCCCCGAAACTTTTGGTTTACCTAGCACCTTCTTCAATGGCTGATCTGTATACACCACTATTAACCGACCATGGAAGTATTGCCAAAGCTTTCGACTGGCTATTATCAAAGCAAAGGCAAACTTCTCAAGGTTCGGATACCTTGTCTCTGTATCCCTTAGGGCATGGATTACATAGTAAACCAGGTACCCCCAATCTCCCGCACCAACACTGCTCCTACTGCCAACGAACTTGTCGCCAAATACAAATACAAAGGTTCAGCAGGAATTGGCTTCACCAACAAAGGCGTCGAAGACAAATATTTCTTTATCCCTTGGAAAGCATCTTCACATTCTAAAGTCCATTGAAATGTCTTAGCATTTTTCGGCCCTTTCAACGTATCAAAAATCAGCAAACACCTCTTTGTCGATTTAGACATGAATCTCCTCAGAGCTGCTATCCGACCCGTTAAACGCTAAACGTCTTTTTAAGACTGAGGAGACTTTATATTCATAATAGCCTGGATCTTTTCTGGATTTGCCTCTATACCCCTTTTGCTAACCAGATAACCTAAAAATTTACCTGCTCCAAGCCCGAAAGTACACTTGGTTGGACTTAGCTTCAAATTGTAATGACGTACCATCTGGAAACACTCCTCTAAATCGTCCAAATGAATTTGAACTGAAATACTCTTGACAATCATGTTATCAACATAAAATTCCATATTCTTTCCCAACTGCCTTGTGAACACATAATTCATCATCCTCTGATAAGTAGCCCGTTTGTTCAACAAGCCGAAGGTCATCTTCTTATAAGTATACACCGATAGATGAGTAATGAATGTTGTCTTGGAATATCCTACTTACATAGAAATCGATGATACCACGAGAAAGCATCCATATAAACCGAGTAAGGCATATCCGAGAAGTCGCATCGATAAAGTCGATCAATGTGAGGCAAAGGATAAAAGTCCTTCAGGCATGCTTTGTTCAGATCAGTGTAATCTATGCAAACTCGCCATTTCCCATTCTGCTTCTGCACCAGAACCACATTCGCCATCCATTCTGGATAATCGATCTCGAATATAAAATCTGCTGCCAACAACTTTGCAATCTCCTCGTCGATTATCTTCTGTCTCTCTGGTGTAAAAATCCTCCTCTTCTACTGAACTGGCTTCTTTGCTAGGTCCACTTGTAACCTATGTTCAACAACCTTTCGACTTATTCCAGGCATATCACTAGGAACCCAAGCAAATATGTCAGCATAACACCGAAGTAATTCCACCAGGTTCATCCGAAAAGGTTTCGGCAGACCTGAACCTATCTTCACAGTTTTTTCTTTCTTACCCGGAATTAGTTCAAACTCTTCAGTCTCTTCTGCTAGCATAACCAATGGCTCTGCACTGCTTTCTGTAAATGGCTCAATCTCAATAGTCATGGTTTGCTTCTGTCTGCTGACCCCTACACCCGAAGTGATCAAAGCATTTCGATAACACCTCCTCGCCAAGTCCAATTCTCTAGCAACTTCTCCCACTCCATGTGGTGTCGGAAACTTAATTTTGAAATGGGGAATCGACATCACTGCCTGAAGAGCTATCAAAGTGGGTCTACCAAAACTGGCGTTGTAGGCCGAATCCACATGTACTACGTAAAATTTACACATAATTTCAACCTGCTGTGGAGCTGTCCCGAAGATGACCAGCAACTCGATAGTCCCCACCACTTTGACTGGATTATTATTGAACCCATACAGGGGAGCCTCTTACCCAATTTCCATCTTCCTACCATCCAGGTGCATCCTCTGATAAGCATGTGCGTATAGGATATACACCAAAGACCCATTATCTATCATCATCCTCTTTATGTCCATCGAACCTACTTGTGCAGTAATCACCAGAGCTCCTTCATGGGGTTTGATGGGTTCAAACGGTAAATCATCATCCATGAAAGAGATTACCAAACCTGGGTATGCTCTTTCAGTCTTCAGGGGTTTACCCGCCACTGTCATCACTGAATCCAGATATCCCTGTCGCTTTTTCCTAGCAACTTTGCCAATATTTCCTCCTATAATTACATCCACAACATGCCTTCTTTGGTTGATTCGAAGTTTGGTTGTCTTTGGTTGAAGCGGCTGAAGCGAGCCTATTATTCTCTCATTGCTCCTCGGAGGCTCTCGTCCTGCCACGTATTAAACCAAAGCACCACTTTGGACTTTTCTTTCAATGAACTCTCTTAAATTCAACAGGAGCTCGTATCATGCCCAACTGCCTGATGGTAATCACAATATTTGTGAGGATTTCCAGACCCTGGTTTAAGATTATCCCGAAGCTGCTCAAAGTAGGGCTGGTCTTTTATCTGCTCCAGAATAGTAGCCCGATCCATATTAAGTTGGGTAAACACCTTATTCACCTTCTGACTCGGAAAAGGTGGTCGACCTCCTTTCAACCCTCAATTGTTGTTATACTTCTTCGGATTCTCATCATAACAATCATTATTACTACCACTTTTCTTTTGATTACCATCAGATTTATCTTTCTCTTTCTCTTTTACTTTTCTGAAGGACCATGCTTTAAGCTGCTCATGGCTTCTTCTACCACGATGTAGCCTTCCGCCTTCTTAAATGCTTCGGCTAGGCTCTTCAAATAACTAAACATCAACTTATTCACCAGTTTTTCAGACTTCACCAAATCCAACCCGTTCTGAAATAGACTTACGACCTGAAGATCATTGAGGTTTGTTACATGTCCCGCTGCTTCTCTAAATCTCTTTACATATTGGCCCAGAGTTTCATTCGGATACTGTCTAATCTGTGCCAACGATCCTATGGGCTTTCCTCTCCTCTTATTGCTCCCGAATCGAGCGTGGAACTTGTCACACAATTCAGCCCAGGACGAAATTGAGTCCGGAGCCAAAGTCCCCATCCACTACCTTGCATCTTTTCTTAACGTCGTCATAAAAGTTTGGCACTTAGCTGTATCCGAATAGTCATAATAGTCTATCAGCCTTTCAAACACCTGGCTGTGGTCATACGGATCTCCTAAACTATAGTAACTCTCCATATAAGGAAGCTTTTTATTAGGATCTGCTTTCTCCCAAAAAAATTCCGAAGAGAAAGGAGATGCCTTTTTGCTCGAGCCTTCCTTTACCTACTGAACTTCAGCCAGCTGTCTCCGAAGCTCCTTCACCTCTTTAGCTAAGAGTTCAACTCCTTCTGGCTGCGAAGAGACATCTTTCTTCGGGGAGCTTGTCTTCTTTTGATCAGATTGGCCCTTTCTATCCGAACTGACTACTCTAGAGGGGCTTCGCCTCATAACCTTCTTGTGGCGAGTATCCTGCAATGGTGTACTCTCTTGATTCTCAAGAGTACTCTCTGGATACGCTTGGCGTTTATCCTTCTCGCCATACCGAGAATACTCAAGGTGAAGTGCCTTCTTTAAAATCTCGGGCGTACGTCCTCTCGATCTACTTCTTCGCCTACTCTTGTCATTACCCCGAGAATCCTCAAGGCGAGGTGCCCTCTTTGGATCTTCGGGAGTATGACCCCTTGCTCTTCTTCGGTCTCGAGAAAGACTCCGTGACGTGCTTTCAGAGTGCATGGGCTCCTTATTTCTCCCTGTTCGTCTGCCTGGAGACCTACCACGTTCTTTGGGCCGAGTATAACTAGATGCCTCATCTTCCATTTCAGCCATAAGAACCATATGTTTGGAAATTTCTTCCCTTTCTTTGAGAAGCACTTTGAAAGCTTTTCGATCTCTTGTGTCATCTTAGCCAAAGTAGAGGCGTGTATCGCTCTATATATATATATATATATAATAAATAAGATATTAAAATAAATTACTCAACGACCCAAATTTGGCTAACAGCCCCAAATAAAAAATATATATACCCGTATTTTGCGCAGGACACTTGGTATAATTAAATTAACAATAGTGATACTATAGTAAGGAAAAGAACTGAATCCTTTAACAAGGCCCGTGAGCTGTAACATGGGTACTTGTTAGTCCTTGCCTTTAATTAGATTAATCTATGGGCAGGGGATGCATCACAGGCTTACAGCCCACAACTTCAGCCCAAAAAAATAAATTAAAAGAAAATAGAAAACCAATAAATGGCGGGAAACAACTCGGCAACGCTTACATCTTTCCCGCGTCCAAAACAATTCTCTCCTCCTCTCGAATCTACTGGCATATAAACACCCGCCTTTGCAACACTAAATCTCACTCATCGTTTCAGAGATCTTTACCGCTTTAAAAGTTTAAAATGCCGACGATTGTTGCACGTAATTCATCTCCGATTGCCAGCGAGGTCCAATCCAATGTTAACTCTGGTCCTCAAAAACGAATACTGAGGTCCAATTCGGCTACGCAAGGCAGTCCGATGAAGTTGAAATCTCCTCGTCGCTGCATCAATGATAGCCCAAGTACTCCAGCAAAAGTGAGTTCTGTAACTAATTTTCCGAGTAGATTTTTGAATTTTGTTGATTTTCTTATTGTATGCGATAATTTCTTAGAGTGAATTTAGATTTGATGTTCTCATTTCGAATAGGGAATTGAGAAAGATTTGACCGCGGGATTCATGAAAAAATCACCGGTGAATGAGTTGTCAGATAGCTTTCCGGATAAATCACTATGGAATCCAACTGGTAAGTATATTTTTTAAGCTTATTACAATTTCATTGATTATTGGAAATTAATAGATGCAGCATAAAAGGCATCCTTAATTATCATTATCATACGTATCTTATTTTCTCTCTCTCTCTCTCTGTGTTGTATTTGAATGTTTGATCCTTGATTGTATTTGTACTATTCTTTTTTCGTCATTTTTTGTTATCTATGTCTGCGTTTGTTTGCAAGGACTACCTCTTGTTCCTATAGACTATAATAGGATTTTATTAACAGGGTAAGGTATTACGATAGTGCCTCTTTGTTGAGATAGTATGCTATATAGTTTCAATATAATCTAGAATATAGATTAGTACCAAATGAAGCACAATGGTTCATTAAAGCATTGTGAAGATTACCTCCTAATAAACACTGGGAAAAAATAGCATATATACATTAGTAAATGTGTTTTGTTTTATTTCTAAGTCTGTTAATGTATGCTCAATTGATGTAAATTAAGTGTAGGTTTGGTTTGTATTTACAGATGTGAAGCAATTGAGTGCTGTAAAGGAGGCATTGCATGTATCAACTGACCAATCTACAGTTGTGTGCCGGGAGGATGAGCAGAAAAGGATATTGGAGTTCTGCAAGCAATGTGTAGAACAAGAAAGGGTGGGAGTTTATATGTGTGTGGACTGCCTGGGACTGGAAAATCCCTGTCAATTGAAAAAATTAATGGGTCCCTCATTAATTGGGCTATGGAGGTAATTTAATTACCTTAATCCATAATAGTAATTTCTAAGAGTTGGATTGGTTTACAAAGTTTACTTTTAAAAATAAAAAAATGATTACAGTTTTCAACAATATTTCAGATGAACTTCTGACTTTTATTCTCTCTTTTGTGATTTTAATTTTCCTCTGAATATGTTCAATATGTGTTGTAGTAGTTTCAGTTTTTCTTATTGTGTCATACTTGGATTGTCTTGCTAGGGGAAGTAAAATGACTTTTTAATTGATCCATAATGATTTCAGACGAACTTGGTACTAAATGTGCATGTAAATTTATATGCAACTGGTAAGATGTGAAATATTCTACAGTTTTTATAAATATTACTCACTGGATCACGGTCTTGCTATCAGGAAGGTTTTCAGCCACCAGATATATTGGCTATAAATTGCACTTCTCTTACAAGCACTTCTGATATTTTCAGCAAGGTACTGCAATTAATAGTATACTTATTTGAGTATTTATCTGAGCCAGCACACATGCTCAAAATCTGATAATGTTGGCAGATACTTGTGAATAACCAACCATGGAAGAAAACCAATGGTCTTACTTTGCCTTTTAAAGCAAATTCAGAAATCTTATTCTCAAAAGCAAGAATCGCCTGGAATGAGAATGATGTAAGAAACATGTTTTTTGTTCAATTGAATCATAGACTGCTTATAGCCTAGAGAGATCAACCATTCTTTTTTAAACAACTCATACAGTATACGTATAATCAAATAAGACATGAACAGGATCTGTTTGAATTTGTAAACCATACTGTATCATTATACAAGCATCAGTAAAAGGTGTTGCTCTACTTAAATTAATTTTTTTTTTGCTACAGGCTGATTATTGCTGATGAGTTGGATTATTTGATCACAAAGGATCGGGCTGTGCTTCATGATCTTTTCATGCTAACAACACGACCATTTTCAGATGTATATTGATAGGTTTGCTTAATGGCACTCATGCTCTTAAGAATTTCTTGTTCATCAAGTACTTATTTTTATTAGGTTAGGTTTTCTGAGCTGATAACTTTAATGCGTGTGTATGAGATCTCATATTGCATTTACTTTCACAGGCATAGCTAACGCCATTGACCTCGCAGATCGATTTCTTCCGAAACTGCAGTCCTTGAATTGTGAGTACTTGCTCCTATCCTATCAATTACTAGATATGTTATAGTTCTTTGATTGCAGTTTCTGTTTACTTTATCAAAGAGGCTTGACGTTATAACTTAGTTGACTGTATCCTCCGAAACAGTTTTTTAATGATTTTTTCCAACAAGTGTACAAACATAATTTAACCCAACTATCCCTTTGGGCTGCCGCAACTGAGAAACAATGAAACAATGTCCCGTCCTTCGTCAACGAATAGTAAATTTCCATTATCCATACCAAATTTTAAGATATTTCTTGGTAAAACAAAATTTGAAAGGAATATCGTTTATAACACCTAGCCTTCTACGTTATCCTCAACTCAACTGAAGAATGTCTTTTATCCCAAACGAGTTGGGTTAGGTTGACAGCGAACAAGTTAAAGACAAGATGAGAAATACATAAATAAAATAAGAAGAATAATAATAAACAGAGATTAAACAAAAAGGAATAAGAAACTGAGAAATATCTAAAATACACAACGTGCTTCTTTCTTTGTAGTAATAAACTTGTATTGATGTTTATTGCTTTTTGTGCTAGGCAAGCCTATGGTTGTGACTTTTCGAGCCTACTCCAAGGATCAGATCATCATGATTCTTCAACAGAGGCTAAGGGTAATCTTGTGCTCCCTCATTTTACTTCTGGTTTACATGTGCATCTTCTGCTCCACCTACTATTGTATTTCCATTAACATTACATTAACTAAAAGACTACATTGTCATCTTCTTGATGTAGAAGACATGTTATTTGACCGCAAATATAGCTATGCTCCACGTACCTAATGCCATTCTCATGATGAGATATTGAATTTTTTAAGTTAGTTGAAGTAAGATTTTTATTTCACATGCAAGGATATATGGTTTAGGAACTAACAATTAACATCTTTCTTTCATTCTTTAAAAGTTGGCTAAAGATATTTTGTTTATCTGGCACCATTGTAAAATATAATTTTCAATTTTACATGCATGCTCCAATTTTAAATAATCAAAGTGCAGCAAAGGGTTGTAGTAATATATATGGAGATAACAAGATCTTATCATGCATTTTCTTCACCTTTAGTTCATACTAAAGAACTGCAACTTGTGTGCTAGTCTTGTGGTTTCTCTAAAAGTTTCTACTAATTTTATTTTAATTTGACTACTGCTCAAATAGGTATTCCCATTCATTGTCTTTCAGCCACAAGCGTTGGAATTTTGTGTAGAGTGAGTTCACCACGTCTATTCTCTGAAGTGTTCTATTTTAGTTTCTTCCTCTGATTTCAAATGCCAAAAGATCTATAAATGAGCTATTGCATAAAGTGATTAGAGCTCCTTGGCAAGTAAATATTGTTTGGGTGACATTAAGCAGCACTGCAATTTCAAGCACATGATTCAATATAGCAACTTATCTCAAAATTACTGAATTGTGATTGACAATACTTGTTTGATTTCAGAAAGTTGCATCTGCATCTGGAGATATGAGGAAAGCTCTTGGAATTTGCAGGTTGGTGTTGTAGCAGTTGTTGGACAATTTCTTTGTAGCTGAATCGGACAATGACACAACTAGTCTGTTGCTTGCGTGATTTAAGTTGACAAAACTGAGGCTAGGCTGTTGTGTATTGTTAAACTTAAAAGTTTATTTCAAACTCAAGTATGTTTGATCTTGGGAGTCAGTCACACTCTCATGAGCTAGAATTTAAAATCTCCTGAAAAGTTACTGTTGATCATGAAATATTCTTTTTACATATAATGACCATTGATCAACATCAATGCTCAATCAATGAATATATTAAATAGATTTGAGGGACATGGCATGAAGCAGTAGGTGGTTTATTATGATGCAGTTATGTGCTCTCATGTAAATGGGATCAACTCTTTGCAAGCCTGTTCTATGATGTCTTTCAAGAAATAAGATTAGCTACAAAGAGAACTCTACAGTTTTTGCATTAACCACTATAAATTTCATCATCATTATTATTAATTTTTTCAGGAGTGCAATTGAGGTATTAGAGGCTGAGCTCAAAAGAGTCTACATGCGATATGAATTTGGTACCCATAGAAACGGGTTTCTGTCATCAACAGACAACCGATGCTAGTGAAATTTTGAGAAAGCAAGAAAACATTGTAAGTGCTCGTGATGTTTGTTATACTTGTGATATTATATTAATAATTCACAATTGTACGACATCTGCCCTGTTGCATGTGTTGTAGAATACTGAGTTTTTTGGATAACAGGCTGAAGTTAGTAGTCAACTATAACTATCATTTTTTTTTTTGTTTTCCATTTCTTTCACTTGCAGTAATATCCTCCTGGGATGTTTGTAGGATTTAAGTTTTGTTGCCCTGAAAACTACCTAGTACCTACTAGTTGCATGTGTCCTAGAATCAATTGACTTGCATGATTAGTCCAGATGCTGTAATGCTCTACATTGTATTTTACTTTTAAGTTTCATCAGTTTAGATACTTGTCCATTGTGAATATCACCTCTTGCTTTGCTCATGAACATTTTTGAAGAATGTAATGACTGTATTCTTTAAAAGCATTTAATTATATTTCAATAATTTTAACTGGCTGCCATTTCTGCTTAAATTAATCATATAAATGATTCCATTTCACTTTCAGATTGTTTGCAACATTGTTCTGATATATTTTCTGAACTTTTGAACAGTGATGACTAATCGCATATCATCATTTTGTTTTCTATTGATGCTTTTTATTAATTACCAGCTTCTTCCCTCTCACTAGTTGTATATCTTGCTACAGGTGAGGATTGATCATATGGCTATTGCTTTGTCAAAGGCTTATAGATCGCCAATAGTGGACACTATACAATCCCTTCCACAACATCAACAGGTAAATTTGTGCAAGTAGAATGGTAATATCCATTTCCATCATATAGTTAGAGCTGCGAAGGAGTGAGTACTGAATTATCTATTTATGGAAGTTTGGGTTACTTTTAATTCGACCAGTGTATCCATTGGCTATACATATAGACTTGGACCAAGATCTGTGCAAACCTCCGGGAAAAAGTGAGTGTACTGCCGATTAAATTGATGATTATATCAGACCTAGATCTGTGTCTGCTTCTTTGAAACTAATCTAAATTATGGCTAATGAATTTGGAGTAACGAGTTTGAATCCTGCTATTTTATGAGGTCTTTTATGAGGTTGGTAAGTCTTAGATATGGTATACATTAAGATTTCAGATATGCATTATGGGAATGTACTTAATACCTGGTCTTGAAGAAGGATAATGCATCAGAGAATCTATTCAAAACCAAACATACTAATCAGTGAACTATATCACTATGCTTTTTGCCGCCTCTCGCTAAAACCCCATTTTATTCTATGCACAGATAATTCTTTGTTCAGCTGTGAAGCTGTTCAGGGGAAGAAAGATACAACTATAGGGGAGGTATAATTTGTACCATTTTATAAAAGTTGAATTCTTCATTTAAGTAGCTATTATCTGATTAATATGTTGATTGTTTTAATTTTTGTAATTGATGCAGCTAAATAAATCGTACATGGGCGTCTGCAAATCAACATCAATTCCACCTGTGGGAATCATGGAACTTTCAAGTATGTGCAGAGTTCTAGGTGACCAGGTAAACAAAGCATACCGAGTATTTTGATTGAATAGTTCTATTTTGTAATATTAGATATGAGGTTCTGAGATTTATAGCCATTCGGTGTGCTATCTACAATCTATTCTTGTCTCTTAACACAAGAAAGTACCATTTGTACCTCTTCCATCTGTTGCCAATTGGCACAAAGAAAGATGAATAGTCACCTGTAGACAGTGGAATAACAAAAAATCTATGGAAGAAAAGAAAGTAAGGAGTGTGGGCAGATGACACGCAGAGATTGCTTGTTCCAAAACTTAGATTACTCGGCTTAACTAGAAAAGCTGCATGATTTTTATTCACTACTCTACTATATCATGGGCAACTTGTAATATAAGGTAAGTGATGAGACATGGTTTGAAGTGCAGGGGATTCTCAAACTTGGTCAATCTCGAGAAGAAAATTTGAGGAAAGTAGCGCTAAAGGTAGATGAAGCAGACATTAGTTTTGCATTACAGGTACATAACATTAATCTAACCATCCTTTTGTGTTGATCTTTATTCATTGATCAAGTAAGACGGTTTATTTCTCCTTCAGAACATATTTAGTTTTTTGCTTATTATTGCAACTTTTTGGAACAGGGAGTTCGTTTCTTTCGAAATTGTCTTCAGTAAATTATAGCCATGTGTATAAACGGATCCATGGTACTTACTAGCGACTGTTTCATGTTGATGCTGACTTAAATTAAAAGGTTAAAAGGCGTTTAATATTTTTCTTATACTAGGTACATTTGTGTTATAATTTTATGTACATTTGATTTAATTAAAAGGTTTAAAAGCTTTGGTTTAATATTTAGATTTTCCTTTGCATAAAAATGCAGATGTTAGTGTTATGGCAACATTGGTCTTGATGACCAATCACCATCAGAGTTTTGCCAGATGCTCCTCCTTTGTATGAATATGAATATAAACAGCATTGGAAAGATTTATGCCTCCGCTCGTTGTTGAGAGTTGCAGCTGCTGCTATTATGATATTTCAGTAGTTACTTTACCAAATACAAATACAGAAATAGATTAGAAAAATCACATTATAGTTATTAATATGTTCTACACATTTTTTCATTCGTATCTTGCAAGTGAATTATTACAAAAGTTTATTATAATCATACCTTTTTTTCTAGTCTTTCTAATTTATTGTTGTGATTTAAATAAATACAGTTATTTAATGTTAAGTATTGCTCTTGGAAATCCATGATATTACTATTTATTTGCTCTTGGAATCTATCTCTAATCAAACCAAATCCATTCTCTTTACGGATGGGGATTGCAGTAAAACATAGAAAAATCAAAACAAGAGTTGACAATTTATGTTAAAATGTAAAAAAGAAAATTGACTTAGGTTATATTTATTAAATAATTTTATTTTAAAGAAAAAAAATCTCATTGGTTTTGTATAATAATATAAATGAGTCCGTTCTTAATTTTGCTATCATAATTTTATTATCATATCCCACTTAAACAATTTAGAAACAAACATGAAACAAAAATATATTCTCAAAACATATAATATAATAAGACTACTTTTATGAAAGAATGTAGTAATATTTCAATTGCAGTGTTAATTAATTTGATAGCTAAACCTAAACTAAATGGAAGATAATAAAATTTTATAGTGTGCAATAATTAAGAAAATGTATTCTAGACAACTAAAAGGAAGTGATTTAAAAACAATTTCAACAAGTCTCAAATTATATCTTTAATTTTATTGAATTATTTTTTTTTTTACTTCGTGTATATATATATATATATATATATATATATATATATATATATATAGGAACCTTTCTAAAGCAAACCGAGAAAGACGAACCAGCAGCAAACTTTAAAAAAAATAACACGCGGGTCGCTGATATGGCTGGAGCAGGTAGTAAAATATGGGTTATCTATAATAGACACAAAAAAATTCCTTTCCCAACTCAGACTCTCTCTAACTCTCTTCTTTCTCTCACTGCCTCTCCAGTGATTTCTCAATTCGCGTTAGAAAGGTTCTTCGATTTCTCCGATTTCGTACCAAATCCGGCGAGTTCTCTCCCTTTATACGAAGGTAAAACTGAACTTTTACCATTTTAGTTGTATTTTTGAGCTTTCCATTCGAACACAAGATCTATAAAGAAAATAGGGTTTAATTTTTGGGCAGGATTTGACAAAAATGAGATATAATCGGTAGTTGATTTCTCCATTGAATGTCATTAATTTGTCAAAAATCGGTTCAATTTCTTAAATTTTCATCGGATCTATCACAATCTGCGGCTTTTATTTCAATTAGTAAGTATTGTTATGGGTAATTTGTGAACTTTGTTTATAGTTTTGATTTGGTTGTTTAGAAAATTTTTATGGGTTCTAGTAGCTTTCATGAAATATAACTTAATTGCTTATAGGTTGATACATATATGTTGTCCTCAAATTGTTAAGATGGGATTTGATGAGTTTGATATATATTACTTCATTATCAAACAGTAGTGGAATCTCTCTGTCTTCGTGTTTTCTCTCTCTCTCTGTCACATTATATTTTGGAATGTTAGATACAATTCTTTTTAGAAGGTTCTTGCTTAAGATAAATACAATCATTCATATTAGATTTGTTTTAATAAATCTAGTTTATTTTGGGTCTCATGCGGCAAACATTTTGATCCTCGAAACTATTAGCAATGAAGCAGCTTGGTTTCCAACTTGTATTTGAGTAATTGAGTGAACTACTTGTTAGTCAGTACTATGTTACTGTTCTGTAGACTGGAGTCACAAAAATCAGTAGGTCATCTTGGGCACAAAATAGTAACTCAATTTCATGTATCTCAACTTTAATTGTCAAATCCATTGTAGCAAGTACAGTAATTTGGGGGCGTCATAATTAACATATCACTTTATGCAAATACTAGGTATTACAAACTTTTTTAGATAACTCATACTCATTTTTCAGAGTAAATTGTAAATCTGACCCTTATTTGTCATGTTTTTTGTTAAATTGTTTCCTAAACCTTTTTTTTAGCGCAACTCTTCCTTATAGATACATTATTATGCAAAAGTGTTCCTCCAATATTTCATGATCAACGTAGGAGAAAAGAGGCATAATAGATCTGATCCATTTTCCTGAGTAGTATAAATTGAAGACTATCAATCTGAAAGACAAATTCAAAAATTGTAAGAACTAGCAGATTAAATAAGATATCGTTTCCATGATAGATGCATATGCAAATCAAACAACCAAAGCAGCTTTTATTAAATAAAAAAACTACACTGTTCTTTATGAAAACTTTCTATTATCAATCCATCATCCTAAGTTACCTTGTTTATATATCTTCTAAAAAAAATTAAATTCAAGGTGGCCGCTCAGATTAAAACAAAATAAAGCAGAATAAAGTGCCTTAGTGTGAAGAATATGATGTTGCAAAGAAAAGTGCTATCTTTATGAGGCCTATTATCAAACACATGGTGTGTGTATTGGATTCCGTCACCTGAAGACAATGTAAAGATGAATGAGCTATGCAATCAGACAATCACCATATAATAAAGGTGTAGAATTACAATTACCCACATAAATTTCAGAATCCGAAGAATACAGAGAGCAAGAGCTAACCGAGAAGACGCGTGTTTCTTGTCATTGCCCATTATATCCCTAGATCAGTTAATCTCTGTTAAATGGTTTAACATAAGAAGAATAGAGGAATACTTTTACCTAACTAATGTATCTGTGGAGGAAGAGTTGTGCTAAAAAAATTAGGGAATAGTTTAGCAAAAGGATGACAAAATAGGAGGGTCAGATTTGCAATTTAGTCTATTTTTCAATATACTAAATTCTAGAGAGAATACTAGTTATTCCTAATCTTTTAAAGGAAAATAAAATAAGAAACCTAAAAATCAAATTTGTGAAAAAGTAGAAGATAAATTAACAGAAAATGCATGACATCAGAAACCAATTAGCTAATGAATGTAAATGAAATCAACCCTCTAATTGCTAAGAAGACTAGTATAAATAAAGATGATTAAAAAGAAAACTTCAATTTAGCCAACGAAACAACTATACCGTATAAATAAACATCAAATTAACAAAGAAATATACGAAAATAAATACCAAATTAGGGTTTCAAAGTAACAACAAATAGAGCAAAAGCATAATCGATCTCAATCGGAATTGAACGAATAAGAGATGGGTGAGATTCAGTGTTTGGATTTGAAAAGGTTGGTCCAACGTGATCGAATTTTCAAGGTGAACTCGGCAGTGTAGAGAGAAAAACATGGATACAATTAAATTAAATTTATTTTATTTTTAATTATATTATATTAAATAATAAAGTAAATTTATTTTATTTTAAAGTTTATTATATTATATTATATAATTTATTAAAGTTATTTAACGCTCCTAGTATTTTTTTGTATTATTTTATTAATTTATATAAATATTTATTTATTATATTATAATATATTGTCTTTTATATAGTTAATTATATTTATCTATTACCATCTATAACTTCCATAGAAATTCAGTCAAAAATTTCGTCGGAATTAATACTTAACACCAAAATATGGGAAGTCTTTAATTGATTCACAAATTAAAATTCACAATGCCGGAAAAGGTAGAAATCAGAACACAGCAAATTAAGTTTATCACACTGCATTATAACTCCTCAATATCAGATAACAAATTAAACACACTACTGATTATGGACATTATAACTGCCTGGTCACAAATTAAAGACTAATTTGAAGGGTATAGTAAACCAATATCAGTAAACACCGCGCAACATCTCAGTCTCAAAATTAGTTTCATACCTAACCAAATTAAACCCAAAATTAAATATAAAACTCAAATTGAACATTCAGCCTCCATCAGTTTCATATATAACAAGACAAATTAAAACCTAAATTAAGCCCCAAAATCAATTGCATATATAGCCTATATAATATTCAAACCTTAATGATATTAACTGAAGATAGAAATTGTGTACCTCAATTGATTTGAATGCTAGAAATAGGAGAGACGATATACCACAATGCCGCTGCCGACACCCAGAACGTCGCCGGAAAGCTGACTAACCGTGACAGAGAGATAGAGGAGTTAAAGTGTGAGGACAAGGGTTTTCCCCTTTACGATCAATATATACTGTGTGTGAGAGAGAATACCTGCGAGAGAGGAGGAGTCACTGGGATAGAGAGGGTATGAAAGCCGTAGTCAGCTAGAGAAGAGAGAGATCAAAAATAAAATAAGAGAAATGAGCTGAACGGTTTTTAATCGACTATTCTCGACGGAATATCTGTCGAAATTGGTTCCCTCGAGATTACTATATTTCTGACGGATATTCCGTCGACTATAAATATGATTCCGTCGAACTTATAATTCGCGTGGCGCGAAATGTTAGCGCCCTTGGACTGGTGTTATCCCGACTGAATTCCGTCGAAGATAACATATTTCTGAGGGAAATACTATCTAAGGTCGACTGGATATCATCCGTTGATAATAATTCTGTCGGTCTTAAGCCATAAATAAAGATAACTTGAATGAATAATGAATTATTAGTTGGTTTATATGTTATTCGAGATAATTATGATTTGATGTTGATCCTTACTTTTAATAGAATTTAAATTTTTTATAAGTAAGGTATTGATTTGATTTTTACGAAGAAGTCACCATGTATTTCATTCAATAATTATCACAGTAGTTGTTGCACAGTGACTCATATTATTTGATATGATATAATTATACTAGTTGGAAGTATTGTGAGTCTATGTTAATAATTGTGAATAATTGTTGAAAGATTGAAAATGTGTAAATAATTGATGAATAAAAGGTGTTGATTAAAGATAAGTATGATATACAGACGTTTGTTCAATTATTTTCTTTCTACAAAATTAAGTTTGGCAGGACTTGTCGACACTTTACTTTTTCTACAGTAGTATGAACCACAACTCTATTATTGAACAAATTTTGTTAAAATGTGTACAAGTTGGTTTAATTTTCTCGGTGGGACCATAAATTCCACTACCATTATTATATACCTTATTTGGTTATTTTGTCAAAGGTGTGCTAGTTGCTTACTAAATTTTCAGTATAAATAGGTTGCTCGGTTGAGTAACTAAACACACACCATCACTACACTAAAAATATAGAATTCTTTTACTTCAATATTGTGAGTACTATAATATTATGAGTATTTCTATTGAGTGTAATGTTATTCCAAGTGTAGATAAGGAATGCAAACATGGTTTAAGTTGATCAATTTCACAGAAAGCAGAATCAAGTCACATGCTAAGGTAAGGGATATCATTATTGTGGTAAGGGGGTATCATTTTTATGGTAAAAAGAATATCATTTTCTTTCATACTCCATATTATGGTAAGATATTATTATTCATTTATTCAGTTTATCATTAAATGGTGAAAAGTCCTGAAAGGATTAGAATATCCTTAATAGTTTGTGCTTCATCTATTATTATGTTATCAATTTGGACTCTGGATAATTAAGTTGAAAATCACTAAGATTTATGTTATCTTATTATTCTGATGATTTATGTTTATTCATTATATATATCATTGTCATCATTCTCATACTTATATTGTGTTGAAAGTCATCTATGGCCAGTAGTGCCTAGATGGACTTGGTATGATTATGACCAGGGATTATTCGATATAATCATGACTGTAATGTTACAAATGATGTGGTAAAAGTCATCTTTGGCCCGTAGTGCATAGATGAACTTGGTATGATTATGACCAGGAATTATTCGGTATAATCATGACCGTAATTGAAAACACGAATATCCTTGGCCCGTAGTGCATGAATAATTTGTGGTCATGATACTATTAAGCTGAGTCTCAGCATTATTGGTTTTACAGTTGTATATCTTTGGCTTGTAGTGCAAAGTTGGACGGTTGATTATTGGTTTTACAGTTGTATATCTTTGGCTTGTAGTACAAAGATGGACGGTTGATTATTGGTTTTACAGTTGTATATCTTTGGCCTGTAGTGTAAAGATGGACTGTTGATTTACCTAATTTTAAATATGAATTGTGATCTAATTATAATCTGTGGTGGTTCTGGTGAAGATAGGTGATGAGAGTTCTCTTTGTCTTGGGTATAACAAAGAACTGTTGATGAGTATTACAGGAATGAAATATTAACGATGGATTTTTAAATCTAGAGGAGATAGTAGACATTATGTTCTACTTGACTCTTCTAATGGATTGTTGATTCCGCTGCTATTATGGTTGAAAACTTTTATCTTCTACCATATGTTCTAAATATCTGAATTGTTTTGATAATTTAATTATCTTAAGTCATGGTATTCTTTACTGGGCTATTTGTGCTCACCCTTTTATTTCACCACCCCTTTCAGGAAATAAAAGTGTAGCTGGGACTAGCAGAGAGGACGTGGGTATAAAGTGGTGTTTCAAATTGTTCGAAATCCTAATCAAATTATGAAACGATGGGGCATAATAATTGTACTGAGAATTTAAAATGTGCGTGACATATTTTATACATCATTTAATAGTTATATTTGGTGAATTAAATAGGGTGATGCGAACTCAAATTTGAAAGCGTCAAAATGGATTCCATTAGATTGAGGAGGACATAAATCTTCTCGTGTTCCTTTGGGGACTTGAAATATTTGCTGCTGTACTTTAGATGACATTATAATAATTTGAGTATGAATATTGTTGTATTATATACGTTACAATATTTGTATTGAAACTCACAGTATATGTGTCGTCGTATTTTGCACGACAGTTGTATAAATGGAGTTGTCAGTATTGTATTTTCTGGTGACCCAAGATGGGTGATGTATACCTATTTTGGGGCGTCACAAATAGTAAACGGGTCTCACACTGTGGAAATATTAAATTTTGCTTGTGAAAATATCAATTCCTTAAATAAAAATCGATGAACCTTGGGAGCATCCCTCTATGGCTTCTAGGGAGTTTCTATTGATTTAATATTGAATACGGAAAGAGAATAATACCTCTCTCTTAACATCAATTTGAGTTATAAGTAAGAACTTAATAAAAAAAATTGTGAAGTATTTGACTGAAATGACTTTTAAGTTAAAATATGTTATAAAGAATACTAAATAAGGAGGGCAAAAGAGTATTTAAATTTGGCAAACTTGTTTATTTTAAAAAGTCTAATAAGTCATTTCTTGAGAAATAAAAGTTAATAATTCTCAAAATTTACTAATAAGTTAATTTATAAATAAAAATTTAAATTTACAAAAAATAAGGAGGGCAAAAAGTATTTAAATTTGGAATTTTATTTTAACATGACTTAGAAGTCAAATTTGAGAAGTAAAATTTTAATTCTCAAAAGTTACTAATAAGTCAATTTACAAATAAAAATATAAGTCATACAAAAACTCAATAAAAAAAAAGCTACTTATATTTAATGAGCTTATAAAACTAAGCGAAGCATTGTATTGTTTGAATTTATATTGTTAGAATGTTAAGCGGCAGATGATTGTTCATTTCAATTTGATGAGCAGCAGTTGTTGATCAAATTCGATTCGATTCGATTGGTTAGAGTGAAATTGGATGGAGAAGCTTATAGAATCTGAGAAGAAGAGCAATGTTCTACGTTAGGTTCTTTCGAATATGAAGAGCGATTGAATCCGATCTTCTGAGACTCTGTGTTCGCGGCGTTTGGCTAAGGTATTGTACTTTTCCCCTCACAGAATCACTTCTTTATCTCAATTTCTTTATAATTCACATATATGCTCTTGATGTGTAACAAATGTTCTAAAAGACGCTAGGCGTGAGGTGGGGGCGGGCGACTGGCGAAATTTTTATTTTAAGCTAATTTAAATATTTTATCTTAAATTTATCCAAACAAAACAATAATATAAAGTAAAAGCGATCTATAATAAAGATAATAAAGGCATTTACTTAAAGTTCAAACACATATCCATATTGTTAATGTCAAAATTCAAACACAAGCATGCAATTGTTCATAGTTTAAACATATTTTTAACGTATTTGTCGACGTCGGGATTTTCGAGTGTCCCTTTTCGTTACTTGTTCTTTGGTGTTCTCATGTTAATGTGAGATTTATTTGAAAAAACAAGTAAAAAAGGTCTGACATGTATAATGTCGACGATTGACTTTAAGAGTCGCCAGTTGGTGTATTTAACTAGTTGCACCAACGCAACCAAAAAGGTTAGCGCATTGACCCAGTGTTTTGACACTGCTAAACGGGTCTATGAAACCGAGATTCATTAAGGGTTCGGGGGCTTGATTATGCGGAGGGAAGGTGTTAGGCACCCCCCGACATCCGTGTTACTACGGTGACCGCCACTCTTTAAAGAAATTGTTATATGAATGTGTGTGTGTGTGTGTGTGTGTGTGGATCAATGTGCAATTATTTGAAAGTAGTGCGAGGCCTCGTTCGCACCTATATACACAAGGTTTAAATTTTATAGAAAAATCCAGTTTTAACCAAGATATAGCAATGAAGTTTTGTAAAAGAAGTTTTTCAAACCATGTGCTCAATAGAAATTGAGACCTTTTCATACTTCCATTTTATTAAATGTTCGGCTTGTTTGCTTTTATTTTTGAGATGCGAAGCATCCTCGAGAAAATAATATCTGATGATCTTAGAACTCCTTATGGGTACGATGACCATCCATGGAAACTCGAGACATCGTAAAATAATGTACAAGTCGCCATACTGAAAAAATGTCCATCATGAGAACCGAATCTCGATTCAATGAGATCGAACTCTGTGATCACATGATTCTAGGCTCACAAGATAACTGTAATTTGTATGGAAAGCGATAAGTAGTTATATATATAAAAGTCGTAAATATATATATCTGATTTGGATCAACCACCACCAAGCAACTCCATGGGGATCGGAAATGTAAATATATAAAGCGGTAAATATATATATATATATATATATATATATATATATATATATATATATATATATATATATATATATATATATGAACATGATCAACCGCTCAAGTAAACTCCAAAGTGACGAAATGTAAATAAAGCTATAAAAGCGATATCAACTACCACTAAGTGAACTCCAGGAAGGACAAAATATAAATAAAGCTGTAAAAGGCCACGAAGTAAACTCCAGGCCTCGACAGAGTCTGACCACATATTATATATATAAGTGTGTATATATATATATATATATAAGCAGATAAACGCCGGGCATCAAGTTCAGGCTCAATCGAGGCATAACTCGATAATGTTAGTCCATATATACATATATATATATATATATATATTAGTATATATAGTACATGTAATGAAAATCACGGAATGAAGTAAAGGCAAACACACTCACACGACTATCAACGTGTACAACGAAAGGTGTGATATATGAGAAAGAGACTTTATAGAATGTAAGAAGTCTTACAATGGTCGCCAAAGTAGACTTCTTAGACTTTAAATGGATAAACACTCGGCCCCACCGGATAAAAAGTAGCTATATGTGAGTTAACTAGTGTTTAAAGAAGAGGAAACACTCAAAAGATGTGTATGCGAGTAAAATGGGCAGGCTACCTCGCGCTTTTTCCTTTTCTCTCTCCTCAAATGGTCAATTTCTCGGCTTATATTTATAGAATCGATGGCATAAGTACACTGCGGCGGCCTTGCAGCTTGTACTTGCGGTTTGGTCGTAGTGGATCCGAGCCTCATGGTCCCATCGTCTCGTAATCGTGCGGTCGTGCAATTTGTAATGTCCGCTCAAACTTGCAGAACTTCATCAAAGCATCCGAACGAAGTATATCTCGTACTTCTTCGGATCGCCATGTCGAGAGTTACGTAATGACATGGATTAGAGGTTATCACGAAGTCGGGAAGAGAGGGTCTATGCCCCATGGTCTTCAAGCTTCAAATCTATCCAAAGTAATCGCCACACATAATAGTCACCGGATTGTCAATCCTCGGCTCTTGTGGGACATCATTTGTATGTATGTATGTATGAAGTGTTGAGACGACGTGCCATTTATCGAAGGAACAAGATGACATTTGATTCCTCGGTTGTGGTTATCGTCGGTTTAAGTTGAAAGTAGGCAGCGCCGCTTCGTGGTTCTGGTGAGATTGGACCACTTGTTGGTATCTTTGTGATATAATCTTGTTGAGACAAGAAGACGACGTGTTGACTTCGCCACCGGGGTTATTATCGGTTTAAGCGGAAAGCGAGGCGTTGCTTCGTGGTTACATCCGAGATTGGATCGCTTGTTTATACGCCTCACCGCGTCATCCGTGGGTATTTACATTTTGCCGTTTTGTTAGTCCCAGGACTGAGGTGTATGTGCCTCGACAGGATGTCTGAGCCTAAAGCTGATCGCATGTGTTTGAAACAAGCATTTTTGGGGTTATCGCGGAATCGCAATGGCATCCTCGGGGCTATCACCAAGGATGGGGTTATTACTCCAGTGTTGTCTCGGGGACTGGAACCGAACGTCATGGTGTTATCACAGAGACAAGGTTGTCTCTCTCGGTGTTGTTCTTGGGGCCTTTTGATCTCGCATATCTCGGGGTTATCTTCGAGATTGAAATGACACTCCGGTGTGTGTTCCGGTTGAGATGATTTTCCGATTTGTGTTAGGGTCGAGCCGAACTTTAGGTAGATCTCGGCATGGATGTAAGTTGTCTTTCAGGGTTATCTCCAAAAGACAAATCTACCCTCTTGCAATGTTAGGAATAGGAGTGCAGAAAATTTCAAGTGTCTACAGATGCCCCTCTTTATCATATTCATGCAATGCAAGGCATGGATAGGATAAAGAATCCTAAACACTTGAAATGCAAGCAAGATAAACATGATGCTATATGCAGTAAAATGATGCAAATGCATGTAGAATGCATGAATGATTGTCAGGTAATCCTACTGGGATGACAATCAGTGATGGATTGGACATGCGATCTAAGTTTCCAAGGATGTTGACGTTGGGGCTATCACCAAAGTCTTGAATCCTAGACATTGGTTTATAATCCATATAGGTACCTCTTATGTGGAAGAGATCTGTGGGGATAAAGTCATCATTTTGAGGATGTATAACATGTTCCTCACATCGCTTGAATTCATCGCCAACAATTTATTGTTATCGGGTTGCCCGATCTTCATTGATGTGTGTATCACCGGATGAATCCCCGTTGGGTGCATTGTCAAGGGCTGCTTGACCTTCATCGATATATGTGTCAATGGTAGCATTGCGTCAGTAGCCCTCATTTGGGTAAGGTTATGACACCCCCAAAATAGGTCCAATCCATCCAACCTATTAAAGTCACCAAATACATGGTACAAAAAATAACTACAACTTTATTACTACAATTGTCGTACAAAATACAACAACACATATACTGTGGGTTTAAATACCAACTGTGACTCATGTCCCAACTATGGACAACACCTCACAGTGATACCTTACATGAAGGTACAATCTAGAATTGTTTTAGAAATTAAAATCTTTGGGAAGTGCTCAAGGAAACTTTCGTACATAAGAGGCCATGAATCTAAGTTATGATAGATATCATATGTCCAGAGAATTATCCTTGGTTGATCCAATAGACCCCAAAGAAAAATGAGAAGATTACTATTATGTTCCTTCCAATGGTGAGTCTTCTCTTGACATATAACTATCTCCACCGTCTGCGATTGAACATTATGTTTCAACCAAACTCCGAGATCATATAGGTAGTGCTCGTAGATATACTCAGCAAGTGGATGTGCACAACCCTTTCTTATGATAACACGAGATTGTATGTCATTAGACATCTTATATGATAGTGGCAAAACACCCTTCCAAAGTTGGGTTCACCTCACCCTATTGTTGTTTGCCAAAATCAATTATTAAGTGACGTATAATATACGACACACACATCTTAGGATATTGTATGTCATGCCGTTTTATAATGTGTTGAGAAACTTTGATAGTATCGGACAACCACACTATTCCCCTGTTATCCCCGCTCGACCCAACTACACTTTTATTACCTGAAAGGAATTGTGAAGCAAAAGGGGTGAGCACAACTAGCCCAGTAAAGAATATCATAACTAAAGATAATTAAATTATCAATAGCCTTCATCAGTAATAAATCATAGATTTAGAACATATGGTAGATGATAAAACTTTTCAACCATAGTCATAGTTGAACGAAGCAATCCATTAGAAGAGTCAAATAGACCATAAAGTCTATTATCTTTCTATGTTAAAAGTCCACCAACAATGCTTTAACCCGTAACATTAATCAATCAGTGATCCTCGTTCATATCATGTGAATAACTCATAATCATAATTGTAGTTCTAATTTTCTCTTCTCATCCAAGACGAAGATATTTTTCATCACATGTCTTTACCTGAAACATCAAAGATCATGGTTATACCAAATCACAGTTCCTATTCATAATCATACTAATAAGTTCATCTTTGCACTACAGGCCAAAGATATTTATTAACAGTTCATCTTTACACTACATGCCAAAGATATTCAACAACAGTTCATCTTTGCACTACGGGCCAAAGATATTCAACAACAGGTCATCTTTGTACTACACGCCAAAGATATTCATCAACAATTCATCTTTGCACTACAGGACAAAGATATTCATATCTCAAAGAAATATATAATCATTTCAGAATTTATATAAACAATAATTATAACCATGTTGATTAATTCACCTTTGCACTTAAGCTAAAAATATTCATTTGTAAATTCAATGGTCACATGATCATACCAAACCAACAATTCATCTTTGCACCATCGCCAAAGAGAACCCATAGTCACGATCATACCAATAATCTACCCATCTTTACACTTAAGTCAAAGAGAAATTTCATCAAGGGATTATAAAATGTTATATATGATAATAAAAACAATACGATCAACAATCGCATTTAATTTCAAGAGTAAGATTCATAAATCAATGATTTTATAACACCTTAATTCAAATGTTATAAATCACTTAATAATCTCATAATCTAATATTATTAATACTACCACAATATTTTAATCATTTCTTAAACTTATAATAATTTATTTTAATTGTTTACACTTTACTAATTAATGCATTTAATCATACTAAAATGCCAAACTCATAAGATTTCATCACCAATAACCAACAACCTCATCAAAAATCTGCATATACCATATATAGGATTCCCAAGCCATAAAATCCTATTTTTCAATTTTGTTATTTCACATAACATATTTAATTTATTTATTCATAACTAGTCCATTTTCATGAAAAATACCAAATCAGTTCCAAAAATATTTCTTTTCTGGGATTTAGCATAATATAGTCCTATATTGAACATATATTTTTCTCGGAATTTTTAAAATTCATTTACTATTTTTCATGGTCAAAACTCGTTTAATATTTAGACATTTATCATAAATTGTACTTTTATCCAAAAATTCCAAAATTTACAGAATATACTGATGTTATATAGATGTACTCCAAATAAAAATTTTACCAATTTTGGAGTTAACCACAAGGAGTTATAAGGGTTTACTTTTAAAATAGTCTTTTCTCATAAAATCCATAACTCTTAATCTATACATCAAAAAATCTCCATTTTTGGACACAATCAAGAAAACTCATCAAATTATCATTTCAAATTTTTCCAGAATTTTTGAAGGTCTGAAAAAATTACGAAACTGAAAAACATAATAACCCTTAAAAATCCCTTACCTTAAAAGAGCAGTATTTCTGACTGGAATACTAGATATAGTGCTGAAGGAAACTTGCACCGAATAACAACTCTCAAAGTATCTAAATACTCATAAAAATACGCTCGATAATATAGAGAGAAAGAAAACTTGTTTCTGGTGTGATTTTCAATTCTAACATAAGCGCCTATTTATAGGAAAATGCTAGAACGCCAAAGGAGACTAAATTAATAAAATATATTATAATTATTCTACGCCTCCTCCTTGGAAAAATAAGCAGCCCAGCAGCCATCCATCATTGAAATTCAATTAATTTGGCAGCCCACATGCATTCAAACTAAAGTGGGCCCCCCCTCATTTTAATAAAAATATTTTAATTTTTGAAACTTTAGTAATTCATAGAAAATAGCCCGTTTATCAGAAAAATACGAATTTTATGTCCATTCCACACAAAATCAAATTCTCTACAACTTTGTAGCTTTGAGTTTTTCCAAATTCCAAACAGAAAATATCCGAAATTCACAAACGGACGATTTTCAACACCGTTTCAACACCTTTTAAAATTCATAACAAATCATGCGTTAATTTTTAACGGTTCAAAATTTGTGGACATATACTCAACTCATATATGTATAACATATCCAAAAATCACAACGATCCAACTATTTGGGATTAAAATTACAACTCATTTAATAAAGCTTTAAGAACACCGATTTGGGTTTTAATACCTCCAATCCGACAAAATACCGATAAAACACCTCAATATTAATTCCTTCATTTATAACCACATAAATAAATCCATCATTTATATCCACATCAAATAAATATTTCTTTTCATATAAATTAATAATTAATTATTCACAAATAATATTACGTAATCACAATTACGACAACCCGCGAGCCCCGTGAAAGAGAGGGCTTTCGATAAGGATTTCTCTCATCGGCGCGCGCAATTAGGTGACCAAACCTCTCCTCGATGTAACTTTCTAGACATTGTCAATAATGCTATCTAATACTATTATTCAAATAATATGAATTATCGATCCGATAATGGAAAATAATCGTCAAAATGACAATTATTGAAACAACAATAATATAAAATATCAACGCAACAATTATTGAATCAATAAAATAAAATAGTGAGCAAAGAATTCATCGTAATATTTATCGAGTAAAGTGCCTTCTTACGCATTTAATCAATAATTCAAAAATCTTCATGCAATATCGTATTATCTTTGCAACCACGCGCGACATCAGATTTTAACCACCGAGTATTCCAACAAAGGTAAACCAGAATAACTACGCTAGTTATTTATAAAAACTCAAACTTCATTCATTTTCATTCAATCCCAGTTATTAAATTCTAAGGCTATATTTCATTTCACGACCAAACGAATATTCCCCGACAAAAAAATGAATATTTTATAACCATTTGCTTATTTTGAAAAATTTCATATGTCACCCTTAACTTTAAATTTTTATCAATTTAACCATTTACTGAATAATAATTATAAAAAAAATTGAATACTTTTATTTCATAAAATTTGGGGTCTTACAAAGGTTGCTTCGATAGGTTTACTTGCCATCGGCTGATATGATGTCAAGGTTGCTTGACCTTCATTGATGTGTGTATCAATGGTCAGATCAGATTGTGATTTCACGGGGATGCGTAGATGCTTGAAGGATGCGGCGTTCGACCCCACCGGGAGGCGTAGATGTTGGATAACCGGCGTTGTAATCTTCCCGGGGAGGTTTGATATTTCGTGGTTTCGGCGTTGTAACCCTCTCACGGGAGGTTAGGGTGTGATGACAGATCGGACCTTTGTGGGTATCACGAGCATGGTTTGTAAAAGCTAAGCTCATTGGTATAGTATACCCGCATTCGTGTGAAACTGGCGAGGCGATGGGAGTTTAACTCTCAACCGACAAGAAAACCAGATTTCAGTCGTTAGCGCTCAATCGTAGCATTTTATTCTCGATTTGACCTTTTTCACTTGTGAGACCTCCTTTCAGAACTCTAACCGGAGAAATGGGAGGTGTGGGACCTATGTAGGGGTGTCACAGGTGTACGCAGAGGAGTCGCGATGTTAACTGCGGCCGGTAGCGCTATCTATGGGTGGTGGTTGCTTTTATAAGTCATTTTCAAGTTGCAAGCAGTCAAGGAAATTCGAGAGCTCTTCTTTAGATCTCTTTGAGTTCGAGCAATTTTTTCATATTCTCGTCACCATACAAGCGTTCTTCATCATTCCGGTAACACATGCATGTATTTTTTTCCAATTTATGTCCATTGGAAAATGACTTATCGCATGAAATGCATTTAGACACATAGTAGTGAATATGCATGCCGATATGACTTGATAAAAAATATTCAACATAGTAAATGTTAGTATTAAACCATCTTTGAACATAATGATGTGAAAATTTTTGACTTTTCAAAGCGATCAATTGGCACCTTTTATCGTCATTTCTTATCCTATTCGAGGACAAATGAGTAAATGTAGAATAGTAAAATAATCCACGGTAACTAGACTACACTTACAAATTTTCTTTGTGATGTGATGAATGCATCACAGGATGTATATGATCGTGTGCTGCAGGTGTCTTCTTGAATGGCCACCTAGTCATGCCTATGTGCGTGTGGATAGTCCCATTTACAAAGGGGGCTATGGCAAAATTTTTCCAAAATGTAGGCATTGAGTAGTTATGCATTTTTAACAATGCATGTTAAAATAATGTATATTAAAACAATGCATGTATGCATGTAATCATAGAATGCATTTTGAAAAAGACTCCAGGTACGAAATTACCACACCCTTTCTGAGGTGATTTGGAGACTTGCTGTCCAGATATTATAGATCCAGATCACCGAAAAGGCCTCATGCAGGACCACTTCCGTGTATGCGGAGGAGGGCTTTTGAAGAGCCTCAAAGACTGCTCGTGAGGAGACCTAAATGTCGTTTGGTGGAGGCGGTGGTACGTCCTATTCGGGTTGAAGTGCCGAATTTCGAGGACGAGGAGGAGGATGTACGATTCGAGGTTCCCGCTCCTCACAGATCGTGTTCCGTAGGGAATTTCCGAGAATTCAAGTGGCTAACCTGGATCTTCGGGTGACTTAAGCGAGCATCCTTCAAAGATATCACACGCAAACGAGGTATGAAGTTAGATCTTTAATCTTCCTTATTTCTTATTAATGAGGAGTTAAGGAGTCTGATGTTGATCTGTATTTGATGTAGGTTCCTGGCTTCACACAGCCTCGAGGGAATTGGTTTAGCATCCACTCTATGTATCAGGCCTTGCATGATGACTACAGAGCGATCGTCCGTGGCTGTGGATTCGGGAGGTTCTTCTCTATTCTACCACCGTCGCCGTCCCCCAGGGTTACCTCGTGGCATTATTCGAGGTGGTTCCACCTGACACTCAATCACTCCATTTCTTTGGATCAAGCGAGGTGATGATGACGTCGATGGATTGGCAGATTATCACAGGTATGGAGTTTGGAGGGGAGCAGGTGCCTTGCATGGCGGATATCACCCCTACTGCCGTCAGATCCTGGTTGGGAGTTCGGCATGAAGCGCTTCAAGGCGGGGACTGTTCGTGATGAGTTCTTTGAGCGTAGATGCTATGAGCGGGCTGTTGAGTGAGCCCATACCCGATGATGTGAGAGTCAGGGATCGCATTCTTCGGCGATTGTTCCTGATGATCATTAGGGGCTGCTTTATAGCAAATAATTCCTCTATGGTGTCCTTCGCTTTGATTAGCGCCACTTGACACGTGGACTGTATAGGAGAGTATGATTGGGGTTCCTACACCTTTGTCTACTTCCTCAGGGGAATGCGCATGCGATCGCAGGGCTTGACCGAGGCGTGGTTAGGATTCTACCCATTTCTGCCGGTGAGTGTTTTTCTTGTCTTTTCCCATGTATAAGTTAAGAGTGTTGACTGACAGCAGATGTTTGCCTTTGTGTTGGTAGTTTTGGGCCTATGTGAGGCTTCCTTGTTTGCGTCCTGTGAGCGTGTTAGGTTTAGATACCTATCCACGAGGACAGAGATGACATCATTCCATAATGGCGGAGGTCCCTGTTGCTGAGGGTTTCACTCATTGTCGCTTCACAATTGGAGCTATTAATGAGCCCAATGTCATCACATGGATTCCCTACTCTGGAGAGCATTTGGGAGTTGGCTTTAAGGATGGGTACCCGACTGGAGTAGAGTACGTCATTTCCACCTGCAAGATTCCTCTCTTCACAGATGGAGGATGAGAGCTCTATTTAGGAGAGCATGTTATCCGGAGCACTACAGGAGAGATTCGTATACCGATCTTCGCTCTTCCCGCCAGGCGTTATTGGCCTATTTCATAGTCACCCATCATTGACATCCCATTGATGAGGATTGACGGTTTTACATTATCAAAGGGCCCCTATTCTCAGGAGATATTCCAGCATTGGTGGATCCCTCGTACGATTGGAGCTCAGACCCGCGCCACACAGTTTATGGGGGAATGGTTCCAGGATCCGTGATGATGACAGATTGGCTAGCCTGTGTCAGAGATCCGACTCAAGTGACATAGATTGACATATTAACGCGGCAGCTGGACCGGTCACATCTTTTCATTCAGCATTTGGGCAGAGATCCTACAGAGGTAGATACCTTTGATCCTTTCAGCTCTGGCGTTGGTCCTTTGGATGACCTATATGGTTTTCCCGACGCAGATCCTCCTTTCAGATAGGCCCGACATCCCTATAGATAAAGATCCAATTGACTCGGAGGAGTTACATCGTGGTCAAGATCGATGATGTGGACATCAACACCATTGACTTTTTTACGATGTATTTTTTTGATAGCCTCTATTAGTCTTGGCAGGTAGCTTCACCCCATTTCCCTCAGATTTTTAGGCATGACAGAGATGTATTAGATGATGATATACTTAGGAATGTATGGATAGTTTTCATTCCCTACATCATATTGCCATCTATGTATCACGACATGTTATTGTGTTATGCATATGTATGTATGTCAGAGATATTTCATTGACGACTGGATGGTCTTATGACACGGCCCATACAGATGTCTTCTTCGACGATTAGCCATATTGATCATACCCCACCATTTGTGGTGGTAGGCCGGTATCGCGATCATGGTATGATAGTATATCACTATCGCATACGTGGTGATCGTAGATGATTCTTTATGAAGATACTTATGACCTACCGATGTTTTGAGTTCTTCCAGGATTTATAGAGGGCATGCTAGAAAGCAATGGCAGTACCGGATGACACGGTATTCTTCTTTGGGACCCGTGAGTTGACTCTACTTTGGAGGATTACGCACGATCGACGATGTCACGCCTCTGGACAGACCTTGCGTGCACATGGTGACAGGAGACATGAGTAGACAGTTCATGACTCTCACAGGATTGAGGCGCAGAGTAGTGCAGGATGAGATTACATCCAGCCATGTTATATCCCAGCGTTTCTCGTTTGACGAGTTTGGCTCGAGGAGGACTATGCATGCTAGATGCTGGGATTTCACAACACTGGAGGATCATTGGCGTTCAACCAGAGTAGATGTACTGCTTCTATGCGTATTGTTATACGTTTACATGTCACGGTACATGGATGAGCTAGATATCGGCGTCATTATGGCAGTGAGAGCTCTCAGGGAGGGTCGTATCATTTTACCGATGATTATCGTAGAGACCTTGAGGTCGGCTTCATACTGTTGCACTTATCCTGTAGGAGTGTTCACAGGTAGCTCGGTCATGCTATACGTGTGGTTCATGTCACACTTGAGACCGATTGGCACATTTAGACATCATGGATTTTGTTTCACCCATGAGATAGCCATGTCGTACTCCTTTGACCTTTACAGGGGTGTCTGACATCAGATCTTGGTTTACTTTCTTTTGGCAAAGATTGGAGATCCGTTTGATATATTATCGTGTTCAGGGCTTAGCTCACCCTACAGCTTCATTACTCATGCTCCGGGCATGGATTATCTCCCTCTGGCTGGTTTGAGGGGCATGATTACTTACCACCCACTGGTCATGATGTGGCGGTTTGACCCGGGCCGGGACTTCCATCCGTATGAGGCGGTGAGTCGGTTCGCCAGCGTCCTGCTTTATTTGTCACGGAGGATGATCCAGTTGTATACTCTTTGGGATCGGTGAGAGTCGGCTAAGTTTTCCGTCATCATCCAGTTGTTTCGCAGAGTATTCCGCATGGATGGAGCGAGAGAGATGCATTGGGTCATGCGGCGGTATCCACAAAGGTGAGACTCGATTCGACGATGAGGAGCCTATAGAGGAGGTCGTCATTCCACCGATGACGACTTGATCATTGGGCCGCCAAAGATTTGTTATAGATTCTCCCACCCCGAAGTGCCACTGGTACTCGATGATTTGGCACAACATTTGGAGCAGAGCTTACATCCGATGACCTATGATGTAGATCAAAGGCTAGGGCCACGCGATGTTGTGACTCTTGATGAGAGAGATACCGCTCTGTTAGAGAGGGATGAGGCTAGATCAGCCAGGGATGCATTGATAGTTGAGTGGGATGCCGCCTTATCTGCCAGGGATGTGTTCATTGCATATAGCACTTCAGTGAGATCCCAGATGATGGTCAGTCTGGTCGACATGAGTGCCTACATTGATGAGCATTTTATCACCATGCAGTTAGCCTCTGATCTGCTAGCTCGTGTAGATACCCTTAGGTAGGAGCTTGCAGCGTTACCTCCGTCTTCAGAGAGGGATGCTATGTTAGATCTGATAGTCCGCATATATATAGATCTGTAGATAGCTTTGTATTTTCCTGCACAGACTAGCTTAGCCATTTTGTCATGTATAACACAGATGTATATATCAAACAGTATTATATATGGCAGGGAAATATATTTTGATTCACTTCCCTTTTAGTTATGCCTTGATACTTGCTTGATATTTGCCTATTTTTTCAAGGCCTTTGATCTTGATGCATTCTGAACTTATCCTTGATAGATGGACATTGAGACATCGCAAGGTCTCTTAGAACGGATCATTGATTACTGAAAATCCCTACCATCTTTGGTGTCTTGGGACTGGTATCTGTATGGAAAAAATGGAGAGGATGGTGGTTTCTTCCTCTTTGAGATTGACCGCACCATAGATGGTAACCAGTACTTCTATTTGTGAGAAGCCTAGTTAATTCCATCTCTTATGGGTTGGTATTGCTCTTTGAGGCACGATCGCAGCTTAGATGGTCACCGAATCTTCTATTTGTGAGAAGAGGTTGGATAATTCCATCCATTTGATCTGAAACCGATGAAGTGGGGCAATTTAAAGGTTGATCCCAATACTGTGTGACAAGTATGTTTGTTTCGGTAGGGTTAGATCGCACCATGAATGGTCGCCACGTCTCTCTGTTGAAGAGGAGATCAAGTCCATGTAGTTCGAACTTGGTGTAAGAGGTTATTGTTGAATGCGGAAGGCAAATGGGTGTAGAAGTATTTTGTTGTTTTTTGTAAAGAAAAAGGGCGAAATGTTTTGTTGTTTTTCTTTATTGCGACCAAGGCCATATAGAATATGGTTGCCACCACGTACCCCGTGTATCGGGAGATCAGGTCGATGTAGTTCTCCCCTTAGGACGAATCGCAACTGAAGAGAAGCATAAATCCCATGTGCAGGCTATACTGCGGGGAGAAGGAAGTTTAATCCCATAGAGAGGATAAACTGCAAGTGTGGAAAAAGTTTAATCCCATTTTGAGGATAAACTGCAGGGGTGAAAAGTTTAATCTCGTCTTCAGGAGAAGCAGGTGTGAAAAGTTTAATCTCATCTTCAGGAGAAGCAGGTATGAAAGGTTTGAAATGAAGTAAAACCAGGCTGCAGTATTGAAGTGTATGTTTCCCTGAGGGGCATAAGAGTTTATAAAAAGGAGAGAGGGTTCAAAACCGGAATGACTGGTGATTCGATGGTAACTTCAGACATAGTACCGTTTCACGGTGTCCGAGTTGATAAGCTGTGGAAATTCATCACCATCCAATTCCTGAAACCTGAGAGCACCTCCTGTCAATACTTCTTTGACAATAAATGGGCCCTCCCAGTTAGGAGCGAATTTTCCCTTAGATTAATCTTGGTTGTCAATGATCTTCTTCAAAACCAAGTCATGTTGTTTGAATTGCCGTAGTCGGACTTTTTTGTTGTAGGATCGTGCGATCCTTTGCTGATATAACTGAACATGGAAGATAGCCGCGATTCGCCTTTCATCTATCAGAGACAATTGGTGATACTTGTCTTGTACGCATTGGTCTTCATCCAACTGAGCATCCATCAATACTCTGAGGGATTCCATTTCCACTTCTATGGGGAGCACTACTTCCATCCCATAGACTAACGAGTAGGGGGTTGCCCCAGTGGAAGCACGCATTGAAGTTCTGTAGGCTAATAAAGTTAGGGGCAAGAGGTCAGGCCATCCTTTGTGATGGCGGACATTTTTCGCATGATCTTCTTGATGTTTTATTAGCCGCTTCAACAAAGCACCATTCATCTTTGACCGGTAGATGTGAGTTGAGATGTTTGATGTGGAATTTTCTGCATAATTCCTCCATCATGTTGTTGTTGAGGTTTCTAGCATTGTCTGACACAATGACCTCTGGTTGTCCATATCGACAAACAACATTTTTTTTATGAAAGTAATGATGACTTCTTTAGTAATCCTAGGGAAGGAAGCTTCTTCAACCCATTTAGTGAAGTAGTCGATCATGGTGAATATGAATCGATGTCCATTACTGGCTTTGGGCTCGATGGGCCCGATCACGTCCATTCCCCACATTGAAAAGGGCCGTGGCGAACTCATATTGTGGAGTTCCTTCGAGGCGTGGATAGCATTCCCATGGATCTCGACATTAATAGCACCTCTTGACGTGATCATCACAGTCAGCTTTGAGTGTAAGCCAATAATGTCCCGTTCTGAGAATTTTCTTGACAAGTAGGGGTCCGCTCATGTGAGGGCCGCATAATCCACCATGGATCTCATCCATGAGTTGCTGAGCTTGGACATTGTCCAGACATCTGAGGAATCCTACATCTCTTTTGTAGAGTGCATCTTTGCTCAGGTAGAATTTCATAGCAAGTCGATGAATCCACCTCTTCTCAGTTAGGCTCGCCTCAGCGGGTGTGGATCCATCTCGTAGATATTCCTTGATATGTTGATACCAAGGGTTGTGGATGGGAGGCAACTCATCTGATACTTCTCCAATGTAATTCCCATAGACTGGGCCTTTCTGCATAGAAATCGTGATGCTTGGCATGTTTTCCTTATCCGGTATATAAACCAAGGAGGCCAACGTTGCTAATGCATCTACAAAGTCATTCCTATTACGAGGAATGTGGAGAAAGGAGATTTCTTCGAACTCCAAAGCCATCTGTAGAACTTATCGATGGTAACGCAGTAAATGTAATTCTTTGGTTTGATAGATTTCTGTGGATTGCTTGATTACCAATTCAGAATCCCCAAAGACAGTTAATCGCCTGATACCCATTGAACGGGCAAGTTTGAGTCCCATGATACAACCTTCATACTCAGCTGTGTTGTTAGTGTCGACAAACTGCAATTTGACGGCGACGGGATACTGCTCCCCCATACAGGATATTAAAACTTCTCCGGCTCCAGAGGCTTTTGAGTTAACAGCTCCATCAAAATACATTTTCCACGAATGGCATGTATCGCATCTTGATGTGGTAATGAATTGTCGTTTCTCCTTCGTCCAGAAAGTATGTTTCTAAGGATTTGTAATCCCCTCAGCAGGTGCAATGCCAATTGATCCGCAATTCCTTGACCTTTGGCCGACTTTTTGAGTCACGTAGATGATTTCAAATTGTTTGTAGGATCAATCGCCATCCGGATATCGATAATTCAATATGGGTTTCTTTGAACACATACTTACGAGGATCCACGCGGGATATGAGATGGGTTGTGTGACCATGGAGATAATGTTGTAATCTCATGGAAGCCCATGCTAAAAGCACAATAAGTCTTCTCGATCGAGTGTACTTGTGTTCACCGATGTTCAATCTTTCTTCGAGGTAATAGATAGCTCGCTCTTGGCCTCTATTGTCTTTACGCTTTCAAAGATACCATATAGCATTGTCATTTGTGGATGTGTACATGAGCAGGGAACATCATCCTTGGGAGGTACCTGCAGAAACATGGCGTTGATCGATTGCTCCTTAATTGTGAGGAAGGCTTTTTGACACTCGTCATTCTATTTCATGGAGGAGTTCTTCCTTAACAATTTGAAGATTGGCTCACGAGTTCTGCCGTGAGTTGAGAAATGAATCGGCTAATGAAGTTAATCCTTCCCAAAATCCTCAGATTTCCTTTTTTGTATTCGAGAATGTGCATTTCCTTGATGGCCTGGATTTTGGTATGATCCAGTTCAATCCCTTTGTGGCTGACTAGGAAGCCTAACAACTTGCCTGACTTAATACCAAAGGCGCACTTGGTGGGATTCAACTTCAAGTTATACTTACGCAACCTGTTGAACATCTTTTTGAGATGGTCTAATTGGTCATCCTCCTTCCGAATTTGATAATGATGTCATCCACATAGATCTCTATCTCTTTGTGCATTAAATCGTGGAAAAGAGCCATCATAGCTCGCTAGTAGGTTACCCCGGCGTTGATGAGACCAAATGACAATCGTCTGTAGCAAAAGGTTCCCCAAGGCATGATGAAAGCAGTTTTCTCACGATCTTCCTCAGTGACCATAATTTGATGGTACCTCGCAAAACAATCAGCAAAGGAGTACATGTCGTATTGAGCAGTATTGTCAATGAGAATATGGATAAAAGGCACGGGAAAGCTATCTTTAAGGCAAGCTTTGTTCAAATCCCGATAATCCACGCAAACTCGCACCTTTCCTCCTGGTTTAGGCACGGGAACAATGTTGGATATCCACTCTGGATATGTAGACACCATGATGATGCCAGCTTAAAATTGTTTCACAATTTTTCTTTAACTTTTAAACTCCACTCAGGTTTTAATCGCCTTAGCTTTTGCCTAATTGGCTTGAATCATTCTTTAATGGGAAGGCGATGAAGAACAATGTCAGTGGACAATCCCACCATGTCTTCATGAGACCATGCAAACACATCCTGGAATTGGGTTAACAGTGCAACCATGTCATTCCGTTGATTTGTGGTAAGGTCTAAACCAATCTAGATTAGCTTAGGGTTGTCTAAGATTCCAAGATTGAAAGGAGTGGTTTGATCAAGATTGGGTTTGGGTTTGTCGGTGACCCATTCCTTAATCTCTTAAGGTGTCTCAATGTCCTCTTGGATGTCCATTAAGTCTGAGTCCAACTTTGCATCAAAGTTACAGCCCTTGTGGAGAGAAGGCACCTCATCAGCAAGTACAGACACATCTAAATTCAGAGTCCTGAAACAAAATATGCTTTCACTTAATATATGTAACTATTCGATCATACAAAAGTGTTAGCATGTACGTGATAAAATAACTCGCTAAGGTTTGTAAAAAGGAAAGCAAGCAATTAAAGTTATCTACAGGCGGAGGATTTTCGCCCATTTTACCCTCGTCGACCAACCAACGCATGGAGTCTTCGCTCAATTGTCGAGGAAAAAGTCTCGATGTAATCGCAGTTGATAGAAGGATCGCCGTTGTCCTCCTTTTCCCGAATGATAACCATGACATCTGGGCAATCATCGTCTGGGGTGTATCTATTTGTGTGTTCATCATGAACAATGACGCGAATGCCTGCCATCATCAAGGCAAGGTCATGTTTACGTTTTTGTTCCTTTTCTTCCGCTTCGGGATCAGGAATCAGCACCTCTTTAGCTTTGATTGGCACTGGTTTCGGAAACAACATAGCCACAACATGGGCTGGTACCTTTACTGGAGACTGTATCAACTCATGCGGTAAAGGTGTAGAAAATCGCCGTGCTGCAGAAGTTTGAGGAACTTGTTTATGCTTATAAGGATTCCTGTAAGTGGAATTAGTAGAATAGCCTAGCCCGGCTGTCCCAATTTGACTGGACATTTGGATAGGGTGCTTAATACCCTGTTGATCCTTACCAAGCCCTTGTCCAGGTTGATAACCCAATAACATCATTTCTTGAGTGGTCGACATAACTCATATCGGAAATCTTGGAGCACGGAAGTGGCGCCCAATAGGATGGTATCATGCGTGTTACTCACTTCCGTAGTATGGAACTGGTCATTTCAACTTCGTGGTCAAGCCGATAATTGGTAGAGTTCTGGTCAGGACATCCGGCCAAAGATCGGCATTGTGATGACTAGACTATTGTTGATGATGTATTTGAGTTGTTGATATAAGGTGGAGGGAACAACTCCAGCCATGTGTATCCATGGTCTCCCCAATAGCAGGTTGTATCCTGAATCTATCTTGAGGACGTGGAAGGATACGTTGAATGTATTAGGACCAATCTCAATTGGCAATTCAATCTCTCCAACGGAATTTCGCCGAGATCCATCAAAAGCTCGGATAATCGTATGGCTACTTTGGATTCGCTTGAGATTGATATTCATCTTCACCAAGGTGGCATAAGGACAAATATTCAGAGATGAACCTCCATCTATCAATACTCCAGCTAGCATGTACCTGGAAGACAACACTGCGATGAGCAGTGATTTGCAATGACCGGTCCCTTCGGGAGGTATGTCATCATCAATGAAGGATATCACATTGTTGTTGAAAATGTGATCAACCAAATGTTGAAAATTTTCCACATTCACTGATTTTGGCAGGTAGGCTTCTTCCAAAACCTTTAGCAAGACCTTCCGATGCTCCTTGGAAGAGAAAACCAGGTCCAGTATCAAAATCTGGTGTGGAACTTCTCGTAAGCTTAAAACCACTTTGGCTTCATTATAGCCCATAGTACAAAGGAATTTTTCAATCTTCTCCATGGGCAACGTCCCCTTTGCTTCGCAAGTAGGCTTGATAATCCGTTGAGGAAGGTACAATGGATTTTCTTTCGACACTATAGCAGTAGTATGAGATGTGGATCCTTCAGCTTCTCCATAATTCCATGGAACTTTGTGTAAGATGACAACAGGATGTTGTAGTCTGCAAAGTAAAGGAATTAGCTCTGGTGCGGCCACTTTCAAAGGATTGTCAGCTCCTTTGAGATGAATTGGTTGTATGGGAAATACTACAGTCTCATCATCCACTTCGGATATAACTGCTATTGATCCCTTCCATTGAGTAGGGCATGCATTCCCACCCTTAAGTTGCACAGTGTAATCATTCGATATTTGCAGGACACCTCTATCAATAAGATTCTGAATGAGATGGCGGAGTGTCCAGCATTCTTATGTGCTGTGACCGCGAGAATGTGAATGATATTGACACATTTCATCAGGATTGAACCACCCTGAGCGGGGATTGATTGGAGGTAGAAGGAATTTGATTCTTCCTTCGTTGATCAACATTTGAAGTAACTCCTCCATAGATTGGCCCAAATATGTGAATTCCCTTTTATTGGCAAAATCCCGACGGGCTTTAGCACTTGCTCGCTTTGCAACCTTATCCTCCATAGCTTCGCTTTCTGAAGGTGTTAATGAAGCATTCATAACAACTGGAAGGAGATAGGCATGCTCCTGCCTGATTAATTGGCGTGTGACTTGATGACAGTGGGTCACCAGTTCTGCCAATTACTCAATTTGTTTGCCAAGAGCTTTCATCTTTCGTTCCATGGTAAACTGGAACTTTGCATAATCCCATTTGTCAACACCGTCTTTGATGGGTCGGGATGATTCACCAGTAGAATTAGAACCATGTCCAGTGCTCCAACTGATCATGTTAACCTCTTCTTCTTTGTGTTGAGGGAGAGGGTTGTCTTGCACATGAGGTTGATCTGGCTTGGTGACTACGATCTCACCGTTGTCTATCAGATCTTAGATATTGTGTTTCAAGGCCCAACAATCTTGAGTATCATGTCCGGGTGCCCCCGCATGGTAAGCACACTTCCGAGTAGCACTAAAACCCTTCCCATTAGGGTTGGCTGGTGGAAGAAGATGCGTAATTTTCTTCTGAGTAGTCAGAAGAGCAAGAATATTCTCAAGCGAGTCCCCTAAGGGTGTGAACGTTCGAGGTCACTTTACTTCTCCACTTTTAGGCAATAGAGGGTTTGAAGATTGTGCTGAAAAAGGGGAGTAGTTTCTCCTCTGCATAGGCATGCTTGGATTGCCTTTTTGTCCTTGTAGTATCAAGGAAACATCCTCCTCTTTCTTTTTATAGACCCTCCGGGGGTTGTTTCCATAAGATCCGGACTGGATGTGCTCAGCAACAGCTTTAAGAGCGGCTAGGTCTTGAATTTTACCGGACTTCAATCCCATTTCAGCCATCTCGTCGTGTTTGATCATTTCAAAAATGGTTTGCCAATACTAACTAGAACTCTTTCATAGAAAGGAGCTCATATATCTACGAAAGTCATGACCATTTTCGATTCTCATCATGGAAAGAATAACTTGAGCGCAAAGCGCCTCCACCTTTTGAGCATACTCTCTAAATGACTCATTAGATTTGTTTCTTGACCTTGGTAATTTGGTATCGGCCAGAGCCATTTGAGATTGAAAATCAGATTGAGTGAGGAAGGCGTGAGCCACCTCTTCCCAACTATGGATCTTAGAGTTATCTAACTGGTATACCATGAACCAAGCTTCTCCATCAGGACTTTTTACGAAATAAATAGCGCATTCGAGCTTTTCATTCTCAAAGATAAGATCCGAGTTCTCCAATGAACACTTTTAAATGTGTATAAGGATCCCCTAATCCGTATATTTCTCAAAATCGGGGTTTTAAATTTCTCCGGATAATGAACACCTGGGGAATATGCAAAGGTCAGATATGAAACAACCGCCATGAGTTCTAATCCCTTTGAGAACACGAATGGTTTCCTCCATTTGAAGGACTTTCTTCCCGATGTCACCGATTGTCTCGGATCTCCTTGGAGATGGGTGCCTTCGTGGTCTTTGTTGGTTGTATCAGTCGATGTTCGGAATTATTTTTCCGGACCTTGAACTCCTTGTGTAGAGGGTTCTGTATGTGTAGGTATCTTCGTACCCTGAGTAGACTGGTGTAATTCCTTTAGTAGAATAGCCAAATCTGTGATTTGTTTACTCAATCTGTCAAATTCTTCTCGGGAAACAGGATTAGACTATTCAAAAGAAGACATGATTGGCTGTTGGCTTGTGGCCTTTTTAGATTTTGAGCGGGTAACAAGCCCAATTGCTTCCCTACAAAAGACTTACATAGTTTAGTCTTAGGGTAATGTAAATGTTATCATAACATGTCCGTTTTAGGTATTTGTCCTGCAAAACCGGTTTGTTAATTGATAACATGTCATGCACAGATATTCTTCATATTTTCCATTACATATGGATGAACATGGAATAAAATTACAAGTAAATGCTTTAACAAGTAATTGAAAATGGAAAGCATGAAGAGACTTTCCTCCGCATTTGGTTTATCAAAGGCTGACCTATCTTAGGGTTACTCTCGTGGCTTTTCGGCATTGAAGGTTCCCGGATCATCGCAATACTACTCGACGGGAAGTTAATCCAGGTCTTTCAACTGAGCGAATCGAGTGGTGCCTTTCCGAGCCCCGGAATTATTCTTCCCACGGGTCCAAAGAATCAAACACCGACAGGATAGCCTCTGGTGGAGGGACCACACAACATACATTCACATACAACGTGTCTCACCGTTTATGCAAAAATGATGACACGTATGAAGCACTTAATATCATGAGATAGATATTTAGCAGTGCAATAAGTAAGATGCATTCGTACACATTCATCATAAATGTAAATGCAACAATCACACACAAGAATATAACAATTTTGAAAAGCTTGTAATAGCGGCTTAAGCCCTCTCGCTGATCCCAGCAAAGTCGCCACCTGTCGACGTCGGGATTTTTGAGTGTCCCTTTTTGTTACTTGTTCTTTGGTGTTCTCATGTTAATGTGAAATTTGTTTGAAAAAACAAGTGAAAAAGGTCTGACATCTATAATGTCGACGATTGACTTTAAGAGTCGCCAATTGGTGTATTTAACTGGTTGCACCAACGCAACCGAAAAAGTTTAGCACATTGACCCAGTGTTTTGACACTGCTAAACGGGTCAGTGAAACCGAGATTCATTAAGGGTCCGGGGGCTTGATTATGCTGAGGGAAGGTGTTAGGCACCCCCCGACATCCGTGTTACCACGGTGACCGCCACTCTTTAAAAAAATTATTATATGAATGTGTGTGTGTGTGTATGTGTGTGTGTGGATCAATGTGCAATTATTTGAAAGTAGTGCGAGGCCTCGTTCGTACCTATATACACAAGGTTTAAATTTTATAGAAAAATCCAGTTTTAACCAAGATATAGCAATGAAGTTTTGTAAAAGAGGTTTTTCAAACCACGTGCTCAATAAAAATTGAGACCTTTTCATACTTCCATTTTATTAAATGTTCGGCTTATTTGCTTTTATTTTCGAGATGCGAAGCATCCTCGAGAAAATAATATCTTAGCGATCTTAGAACTCCTTATGGAACGATAATGATCCAAGGAAACTCGAGATAATCGTAAAATAATGTACAAGTTGCTTACAGCTAAAAAATGTCCATCATGGGAACCGAATCTAGATTTAGTAGACTAAACCTGTGATCACATGATTCCTAGGCTCACATGATATTGCAATTTGTATGGAAAGCAGTAAGCAGTTATATATATAAAAGCTGTAAATATATATATACAGACTGGATCAACCACCACCAAGTAATTCCATGGGGGATCGGAAATGTAAATATATAAAATCGGTAAATATATATATATATATGAACATGATCAACCGCCACGAAGTAAACTCCAGACGGGATGAAATATAAATAAAGTTATAAAAGCGATCAACCGCCACGAAGTGAACTGAACTCGGAGCAGAATGTAATGTAAAAAGTTGTAAAAGGCCACGAAGTAAACTCCGTGCCTCGATGGCAGTCGACCCATGATTATATATATAAGTGTGTATATATATATATATATATATATAAGCAGATAAACGCTGCATCAAGTTCAGGCTCAATCGAGGCATAACTTCGATAATGTTAGTCCATATATATATATATATATATATATATATATATATATATATATATATATATATATTAGTATATATATACTGACAGAGAGAATGAAAACCACGGAGAAAAGGGCAAACACACTCACACGACTATCAACGTACAACAAAGCGTGTGATATATGAGAAAGAGACTTTTATAGAATGTAAGAAGTCTTACGTTGCACATGCCAAAGTAGACTTCTTAGACTTTAAATGGATAAACACTCGGCCCCCCAGGATAAAAAGTAGCTATATGTGAGCTAACTAGTGTTTAAAGAAGAGGAAACACTCAAAAGATGGTATGCAGAGTAAAATGGGCAGTGGCTACCTACCGCCTTTTTTTTTTTTCTCTCTCCTCAAAATGGTGACCCTCTACTTATATTTATAGATCGATGGCCGCAAGTACACTGTGGCGTACCATGATTTGTACTGTATCGGTCGTAAGTGGATCCGAGCCTCATGGTCCCGTCGTCTCGTAATACGTGCGGTTGTGCCTTTGTAATGTCCGCTTCAAACTTGCAGAACTTCAATCCGAGCATCCGAACGAAGTATATCCGTACTTCTTGGATCGCTTGGTTGAGAGTTACGAATGAATGACATGGATTAAAGGTTGTACGAAGTCGGGAAGAGAATCTATGCCCATGGTATTCAAGCTTCAAATTCTATCCAAAGCATGCCACACATAATAGTCACCGGATTGTCAATCCTCGGCTCTTGTGGGACATTGTTGTATGTATGTATGTATGAAGTGTTGAGACGACGTGCCATTTGCCGAAGGAACAAGATGACATTTGATTCCTCGACAGGGTTATCGTCGGTTTAAGTTGAAAGTAGACGTTGCTCAGGGTTACAGCTGAGATTGGACCACTTGTTGGTATGCTGTGATATAATCTTGTTGAGAGAGAAGAAGATGGCGTGTTGACGCCACCCGGTTATCGTTTCGCTCGGTTTAAAAAGCAGACATCGCTCAGGTTACATCCGAGATTTGACCGCTTGTTTGTAGACGCCTCACTTGTCATCGTGGGTATTTTTGTTTGCCGTTTTGTTAGTCCGGGATTAAGGTGTATGTGCCTCGGCAGGATGTTCGAGCTTGAAGTCGATCGCATGTGTTTGAAACAAGCATTTTCGGGGTTATCACGGAATCGCAATGGCATTCTCGGGGCTATCACCAAGGATGGGGTTATTACTCAAGTGTTGTCTCTGGGACCTGGGCTGAAACGTCGCGGTGTTATCGCCGAGACAAGTATCCTCTCGGTGTTGTTTGTCGGTCTTTTGATCTCGCATATCTCGGGGTTATCTCGAGATTGAAATGATACTCTCGGTGTGTGTTAGGGTTGAGATGATTTTCGGTTTGTTTAGGGTTGGAGGTGAACTTAGGTATTATATAAGATGGATGTAAGTTGTCTTTCGTGGTTATCTCCAAAAGACAAATCTACCCTCTTGCAATGTTAGGAATAGGAGTGCGAGAAATTTTGAGTGTCTACGGTATTAGTTTTATTCATAAACAAGATTGCTATCAAATAATAAAATTTAAAATTTCAATAATTTAATTCAATATTAAAACTTAAGAAACTAAACATAAATTTAAGAATTATATTGAATTAAACTAAATATTACAAATGTATTATCATTTATATAATTTAAAGTTGGTTCAAGTACAAAAAATTACAACTATAATAAAATTATCCATTTTGACTTGATATTTTTCACTTTTTGTTGTGATTTCATATGCTACAACCTATATTATGAATATGGTAAATCATTAAAAAAATAAATATATCAAGATCTGGTTTGAGTAGTTATTAAAAAAAAAAAACCTCTTCACCTAGACTTCTCTTAATTTTTTGGAGGGTTTTTTTTGCTGTCTTGGGCCTAGGCGAGGCGCCAGGGGGGTCTAATGCTTAGGCGAGGCGCCAAGGGGTGCCTAGCGCCTAGGCGGACCTAGGCGAAATTTTTTAAAACACTATGTGTAACATGTTTATCTAATTTTTGGATTAAATGAGTTTGTGTGAGTTATGGGCGCACCTTTCTAGGTGAGATTTTTGTTGGGTTATTTTTTATTTTTTGTCACTAGTAAATTTTTTAGTTGTTTATTAGGAAAAGGTTTGTTAAGTTTGTTTGGAAGGTTTTGATGATTTAAATTATCATATGTCGACGCTCATCTTTAAACAAATTCAAGGATAAAATGTTAAGTTGAATCAATGTTACTGTGGTTCGTTTCAATACGCGGTATGAATACAAATATGCGGCTAACGTATATTTATAGAAGTTCTTATAATTTGGAATTCTATTAGAATCTAAATGTGATACACCTAAGTTTTATAAAAGATTTTTTGTTGAATCAACAAGTGATTGTTTTATAAATAATTAAGTACAAATGTAATGTCTTAGCATCGAATCCTAAGTTAGAATATTGATATTTTTGCAATTATATATAAAATAACAAAGGAATTTTTGATACGCTAAATTTAGAGTATTGATATTAAGAGTACCATGTTTGGGTACGTAAGTACCAACACGCGATTCGCTAATTCGATGAGAGTTTCTGGTAACTTTGAGTTGAGTGTTTAACAAGAACAGGCATGGTGTGGAAAGATAGTTTGATACTTTGATCAGTTAATAGCATTACCTATTGTTGTCATTGGGAGATAAGAATGTAGGTACTATGTTGTGAGTGCATTAATGCATTCATCTTGGTCTTATCCATTTGCAAACATCCTCATCTTGCAAACAATAGGATATTAGTTTCTTGTATAATGCAATCAGTTTGGTATTTAAACTAAAAGCAGTGGTGACCATTGACCAATCAATTATGTTTTCCAGAACCCTTATATTTCACCTTGCAGTACCTTTTGTGCATACATATGCTGACATTTTGATCTAACACAACTAGTCCTCGGTATTATCAATTCAAACTTTTTTTTGGTACTTATGAGAATGGGGTAGGGTTCTCAGGCATAGGAGATGAATCCATTTCTTACTTTACTTCCTAAAAGCAGAAATGACTGTAAAGACAAATGATAACAGAATGTCGCTATCTGCTTCTCTTAGACTACATTTAGTGGTAGATTTTATAAATATCTCCACTTGCCTGTCTGTTCATTGGGTTGCTGGAAGGTTTGGGAAGTTTTGTGCTGATAAGGGTATTATAAATTTATTCATAAATTTGTGGTGAAAATACTCTCGTAACTCAATTGCCGACATCTATGAAGCATTGACTCGGACACCAACACACGACACGATATGCGACACGGGATACGACATTTTTCAAAAAAATAGGACGTAATATTACGTTCAATTTATATATATATATATATATATTTAATAATTTAATAATATAAATGTATTTTTATAAGAAATAAATTTAATTTGTTAATAGAGCATGACAAAAACTAAAAACAAATTTATAACATACCCATTTTAGGCAGCCAACATAGTCCATATTCCATAACTCCATATACAAATGTATAACATATGCTACCTATGCTACCTATACCATGTGGTCGGACTTGAAGGAATTAGGTTTAAAAGATACCAATTGCATATGGGTACTCTCAATTACCTTTTATCTTGCAATTTAAGTACTAAAATTTTTATTTTTTTACCCTAGGTGTGTCCTTTGCGTGTCCAATGCGAGTTGGGACGTGTTCGAGTTTTAAAAAAGAAAAAGAAAAAAGGGGAATCTCATGGATAATGGTGTAAACGAGTAGAACCGAAGCGAACAATGAGTTGTTCGAATTAAACTCGAAACGTTAAATTCATACTCTAATTCGAATTGTATTTAAAAAATTCTACTCAAATTCGGCTCGACTCAAAAATTTATTATTCGAATTCGATCCAACTTGGATCGAATTATATTCAAAATACTCGCGAACTTTAAATTTAAACTCGAATTTGAGTCTCCGCATAATAGCTAACTTTATAATAAATATAATCATAAATTGAATTTGTTATTTACTTAGAAATGAGAAAATATATTTACTATTACACTTTACAAATATAAAATCACAATTAAAATTAAAAACAAAACAAAATATTAATAATTAATTATCTTAAATTGATTTAGTTTTTTATATATTATAAGAGAATGTATCGAGTATCTAATCGAAAATTTATCAATCGAGTATGTATTGAATCACAATTGAGAATTTGAATAGTTTGAATCTTAAATGAGTCGAGTATAACCTTGCTCAGATTTTATTCATATTTTTATTCGAACTATTTTTTATGCTCAGATTTGGATCATATTATTAAACAATTCGAAGTTTCATTTCGTATTATTTTAAAGAAAGTTTCGAATCGAAACTGAATCGAAGCTGTTTGTTTCGTTTACAGTCTTATTCACGGACACGTGTCGGAGCAAATTTGTGTCTGACACAAATTCGTGGGCTTCCAGGACACGTGTCCGTGCTTCCTAGGCCGACATTACGTAGCTGTATTTTTATAGAAAGACATTTGGTTAGGTGTTCTTCTCATTTTGATGAGTATGCGATTCACTTCTTATTCTTTATTTCTTTGTCAGGCAGAAGAAAGGAAGGCAGCCCTAAAAAAAATCCCTGAGCAGGTTATTTTATCAGAGGTGCGGCGTATGGTAGAGGAGATGCAATCTGTAAATAAGAAGCTAGAAGAAATGGTATGTTTTAATTTGCTTTGTTAATGTTTGTGCATAATTATTTGTGTAAATTAAACTAGGAACCCCTCTATTTTCGATATGAACAACAGACAGTAGTACCCTTGACATTTGAAAAAATGACAGTCACCCCCTGAGGTGTGATTCTGTTGCATAATTATTGAAAGTACTATTGTGCCCTTATCATAAACAGGTATATAATATTTCCTTTATTTCAGGTAAAAAATTATTATTTAAATTATTTGACAGCTATTATTTAAATTATTATAAAATCATCCTTCCACTTTCTTCTTCCTGCACATTTATGTAAATACAACTGTGCTGCAAAGTCCTAAATCCATTGCACCAACCACTGCCAACCTCCACCACCAATATTCCATTGTTTGATAGTACCATCAAGACACCATAGCATCCATCACCATCATTTTTTAGTCAAAAAAGCTTAGAAAGTGGCCCAAATCAATGCTTAATTTACAAAACTGATCCCTAGCCATTGGAGATTTGATATTGACGACCACAACTGTCACTGCTTCATTTCACTCCTACTGCTCTGATGAGTAACGCCAGGGCCAGCCAGGCCCGAATTCCTGTTAATTACGCTAATTTGTCATCCCTGAGATGGAAGAAATGGTTTAAACAATAATTTATTTGTATTCATTTTGATGCAATTTATGCTTAGAGGGTTTAAACCATTTCTTCCATCTCAGGGATGATTGATTTCAGACCAACAACTCAGTATATGATTTTGGGTTTAAATGAATTAGCGAATCAATAAAGGAGATTCTTTAAAAGTACTTTCTTGCCCCTGGTATGGGATTTGGTACCAATAACATTGAGGTTATTTATTAAGATTAAACCTAGCAATGTCTCAACTATTTAATAATGGTAATTAGGGTTTTGGATAGACATTGTGAGAAGAGGAAACATCGAGAGCTAAAGAATGGACAAACACCCTTGTAACTTATTTCATTTCGGTGAAGTAAGATCGTTTCTAGAATCTAGGGCTCGTGAACTGTTACCAAAGATTCATCATATGTATAACCATCACATTCTACTCACTTATATAGAGACTGCTAGTGTGAACCAAATATGCTAAAGTGCACCTTGAAGTAAGCTACCACCCATGTGCCTAATATTTCTAGAATATTCTACCAAGTAACAAGTAAGTCCCTAGATTTACATTATTTGTCCTACTGGCCCTTTCCCTAAAATGCTTCATGTCCTCGTGGATCTTAAATTTTTATTCACGTGGCATTCCCTTTGGATCAAATTGACAGTTTTGAAATTTGGTGCCAATTTTCCCTTCTTGCATTTCAGCTGAAGGACTTGAAATTCCCTCGCATTGTAATTGTAATTTATAAAATCCTGTACTGTATTGTAATCAATGGCTATTGACTCTGTTAATGCCAAGTTTTTTTAATCGATCCAATCGTCGTAATCCACGCGCGGTAACTCGCGACATATAACAGATCACATGTGAAGTTTTGACACGGTTTGTGCCGGGGGATAGCTCCGGTGTGAGAATAAAATCTGGTGAATTCTGAGGTTTAATAATAGAAATTTAAGTGTTTAGTCTTTCAAAAGTAGGTATTACCTGTTAATTGTAACCTTGGCCTTGTATTTATAAAGCTCACCACCTTTAGAATCCTTCTCCAAGTCAAATTAGAACTCCTAATCATGGTAGTTACCATAACTTGGGTCCAACACAATCTCCTTAAAAGATGCAAGTGGAATCCAATCCACTCACTACCTTTGGAGTTACCTTATTCAAATACGATTAAGACCCCGTGACTCTGCACGTAGGAGAGCCCACTGTGCAGGCCCAAATAATCCCACCGTTAGATCTGGGTCTCGGCCCAAAGGACTTGAAGACCCGACCCCGAACACCACACAAGAGGGTAAGGCCCCGACCCAAGGGGCTCGGATGCCGAACCCAAAGGCCTCCAACCTCTCCATGGGCTTCAACCCAGCAACCTCATAAAGCCCTTCTAATGTTAGGCCTTCGGCCCATGGCCCATGTGAAGGTCGGTAAAGTACTCCCGAACATTGCCCCCCAGTCCATCATAGGTCTCCATCGGGGGCATCTTCTTTTTGGGATCGGCTGTTACGTTGTTGATTTCGGGCGAGAAGGGCGACCCTATGCAAGCTGCAGGCACCCCCCTCGAGTTTTTTGTCAACAGTAAGTTTTCCAATTCTGCCACCCTTCGAGCGAGGGGGTCGGACTCTTCCTTATGGGGTGACGATCGGTGTCTGTCCCGCCCATGTTCAGGAGTTACGTCCCTCCTCCTCAGTCCCGACCCACCTGGATGTTCTGATCGTCGCTCTGCTGAACGACTCCTCCTCCGGCTTCGGCCATCCCTCGAGTGGCTTTGATGCCTACTACGCTCCTTATCTGCTTCTCCCCGTCGGGGCGACCGGGATCGGCTCCGATGCCTACGCCTCTTTGAGGATGCCTCCTGTTCTCCAGCCATATTAGCCATCTGCCGCTCGAGTTTGTCTTGCTGAAGACGCAGGGCCATCATGACATCTTTGTTCTGTTGCATCTTCTTTTGCAGGATAAACTCTCTCTGGTCTTGGCTGCCCTCGCCTCGGCCTTTTCCATGCACCTCCAATGCCCGTGAGTGGTTCTCGTCCACCCGACTAGCCTGGTTGGGGGTATGCTGGCCGTCGTGGAAGAGTCTTCGCCGAGGGGAGGCGGGTGGTTCCACCTGATCTCCCTGGATTCTGGAACCCATTCTGTCTTTCACCGACCCTCTCTCACCTGAGTGGTCTGGTGCGTCTTAGCCTTTTTGCGGTCGAAACTGCATACTCCATGCTCCCCATAGCCTCTTACCGGAAAAATATGACTGTGATTGTAAGAACACTAAAGCCCTCCTTCTAGCGCTAATGTTAACGCCAAGTTTCGCCGGCGCGTCCAATCACAGAATCCATGCGCTAGAACCTGCACAATAACAGATCACACGGAAGCTTGACGGCTTGTGCCGCCGGGGGATAGCTCAACGGGATAAAACGAAGGTTGGATGAATTGAAGGTCGATGGCCTGAAGAGCTACTAAGTGTTTTGTTGGCATATCGGACTACTCCGAGGACAACAACCGGGGACTCTCCGTTCCGATTGGCATATGGGACCGATGCACTCATACCAGTTGAGATCGGATCCCCCACTCTTAGGGTCAGTTAGTATAAAGAGCTATACAATGATGACGGTCTAAAAACAAATCTGGATCTGCTGGAAGAGGTTCAGGACTCTGCTATGTTAAGGTTGGCTATCTATCGCCGGAGACTTTGGAGAAACGAGAAAGACACTACAATCAAAAGGTGAAGCAAGAAGGTTTCACGAGTATAGCCCGATAACAAAAAGGGTAATTTGGTCCTCGGCCGAATACAATTTTTTTTTTTAAGTCCTAACAATATTTATTTAGGAGGAGGTTATCAACCCCCGCAATGGAGCCTTTTCACGATAAGCATGCAAGCTAATGCCTAACCGGGAGGACCCTTATGAGGGTCCAAGCGGAGCCGGCCTTTCCCGATCCTCGACATCCTCGAGATGCGGTACACACCTCAACGAATTTTTTTCGTGGTTCGAGCAAGAGGAGGGCTTCGATTCAAGAGCCATGGATGGTTCTAAGTAAAGAATACATGGCATTCAATGGGATGAAGGGAATTAGCGGTGATGGACTTGTTTTAGAAAATTTTACCAAGACAAGTAGAATGGTTGAAATCAGCAGAATAAGAAGGAATTAAGAACTGAAAATTGTCACTTTGCACGTAAGAGAATGGGTTCGGGCATAAAATATCGGAAAAAAGAAGAGGGGAGTCGAGAGGAGAGTACTCCACGGAAATCGTTCTCGCATCGGCCATATCCCTCGGGAACTTGGAAAGTTGGGCCCATCGAGAGAGATTTTGAATTAAAAAGAATTTGGGAAAAGTGATAGTGAGGGGAAAGAAAACCGGTGGGGGTTTTATAGTGTTGGGGCACGCCACCCTGTATGATATGGCTATTAAATGCTTAAGGTGGGACCGAGTGGGAGCCGCAGATAAATCAACCGAGAAGCATGGAAAGGCGAATTAGGCTTAAGCGAGAAACGCAAGATGCCGAGAAACCACCGGGCTTCCCAGCACGGTTCATCATTAGCTGTCGTGACCTTTCGTATGCTTGACCTTTCAAGTCTCCAATTATAATTATCTTACAATTAGAGACTAGGGGCAATGTTCGGGAGTACTTTACCGACCTTCACATGGGCCGAAGGCCTGACATTAGAAGGGCTTTATGAGGTTGCTGGGCTAAAGCCCATGGAGAGGTTTGAGGTCTTCGGGTTCGGCATCCGAGCCCCTTAGGCCGGGGCCTTACCCTCTTGTGTGGTGTTCGGGGTTGGGTAGACAAAATTTCCATAAAGCTAAACATTGTGAGACATACAAACTAAAACATACTAGCACAAGCAATGATAGCTAAAAATTAAAAAATTTATGCAAAATTTTATCTAACACATAAATATGCAAAATTAAAACTAAATGAAACTATATGCAACTATACTACTACCCCAATACCCCCAAACTTATAATATTCAATGCCCCATTGAATGAAGGTAAAGGGTACAAAAAACTCCCCTAATAATCGGCTGTACCACCCTCCTCGGGTGGTGAATCTGGTGGTGGATATGGCACTACTGTCCCGAACTGAGGCCACTCGAGCATTGTTCCCTGCTGTGCAAAAGCCTCGGCCAAGGCTCTCGTGAGACCCGTAGCAAATGTTCCAAAATTATCATACATGGCATCGACTTTTCGCTCCAACCTTCGGAGCTGGAGATCACCATGGGCAGCAGGTGGTTGTGTCGACGGGTCTGCTTCATCTGTCTGAGTGGGCTGCTGGGATGGCTCTAGGAATGTGGGCCAGAGAATAAATCCTCGTCCGCTCGGGTGTGGTTCACCACCTGCCCAGTCCTCAAATTTTGTAATGGTGGCATAAGTTATGTCTTGGCTCGGGTATTGCATTTGTTCATTGCCCCAGTTGCATCCCTGATGAGCACATAGCATGGCTACCACTGATGCGTATGGAATGCTCCCCGTGGTACTTCCCCTCAGATACTTCAAAATATTTTGATGAATCAAATTACCCACGTCAATATACTTGCCCGTAATTATACCCCACAAAATTATGGCCCTTTCTGCCGTGATCTCACGCTGATGAGACGAGGGCAATAGCTTGGCACATATAAACAAATTCCATGCCTTGACATATCAATTCGGTCGACTCATCGGAAATATGTGAGGTCGGGTTCGTTAAATACGACTTTGTAAGTCCGCCGTGCTTGCACGCACTAATTCAAAGAATAACAAGCTCCAAGTCTGTTGCCATACGTGCCCTGTGATCCAATTGGGCAGCCTTGTTGGCGATGTCTCGGTGAGTCCGAAAATGGTTTCGATGGCGGTGGGGTCGTAGTCTTATCTCGACACCTCGAACCATAGCGATATCGTTCATGGTGACTTTGGCATTGGCGTAAAACTCTCGAACTATGCTCATTGGAATGGGCGTGGGAGTGGCAGTGAATCCAACCCATCCCCGTTCGTGAATCATGGCACATAACTAACCATCTTTCCCCTCCGGTTTGAAACCGCGCTCCTTGACAAACGTCTTTGCCATAATTCTGTAATACTCATTGGGTGCCAAATTCGAGAAATTTGGTATGATCGACGATATCCTCCCTCGATCGCCAGAGGAAGATGATGATGAGGAAGAAGAAGATCGTGCCCTCTTCGGACCCATTTGCGATTAAGAGAGAGGCGAAAATGATATGCTTGATAATGACTAAGCGGTGATGACAATGTCTCCAAATTCGTTGCTGCAATCCCAATCAAACCCTAGCTTTATAGCAGTGGATGAGAGCGTGGGGCTGAGCTTTGATCGTGGAGGGAATCGTGGGTATGTGCTGAGATTAATGGCTTTGATTTCTAACTGATAGAAAGGAAGATGAGGAAACATGCATTTGTGGGAGAGAGCACTGTGATTGCGCTTCTGTTTTAATTTCAAATGAGAGTCAATGATCTCCGCCATTTTTAAACTTAAAAAATTTTCCACATCTCGGGTTTTAATGAGGTTTTAATGGGTTGCAGCGGTTGCGGTTTAGCATCGTCTGGCATAGCAGCTGGCAAGGTCACTGCTTGGTCAGGTTGTTGAATCATCGTAATCATCCATGGCTGCATTCCCGATCACGATACACCTTGCTAACTTTTGTTCTTAGAATCTGCAAGATAGAAATGTATGCTCTCCAATACACCTGCAATAACATCAATAGACCTTATCAAAGCATGGTTTACTAAATAAAAATGAACGGTTATTTTGTCATCCTTATTTCAATGCAATGCATGAACATAATCTTCTGCGAGTTGACAACGATGAATAAGCATAAAAAGGTACTCATACTGTCCTAACAAGTAATGAAAATAAGCTAAACTAAACAACTTGAACTGAATAAATACTAAGTAGAGATAGAAACAATGGGTTGCCTCCCATCAAGCGCTAAGTTATAGTCAATTAGCTTGACTATCTCTGAATCTCATGTTGAAGAAAGAATTGAGGCGACTTCTGTCTGTCTACGTTACCCCAAAATTTAATGACTTCAACTTTCGTCAATGGCTTTACCTCCAAATCTGAGTTTTCACCAAGTACACAACTTAACGGTTCATAGTTCACCAAATGCTGAACTTCATCATTTAGACCTCGATTCACCCAATCAACTAGGAAACACTCTTCTTCATCTGTTGGGAGCTTCATGGCTTTGAAGACATTGAATGTGACCTCCTGATCATGTACACGCATAGTAAGTTCCGCTTTTTGCACGTCTATCAAAGTCCTTCCTGTGGCTAAGAATGGTCTCCCCAGTATGATCGGTATACTCTTGTCTTCCTCATAATCTAAGATGATAAAGTCAGCCGAAAAGATAAATTTATCCACCTTTACCAACATGTCTTCAACAATTCCCCATGGATACGTGATAGATCTGTCAGCTAGCTGTAATGAAATGTTTGTCGGCTTTGGAGCCGGCAATCCCAACTTATTAAACACTAAGAAGGGCATCAGATTAATACTTGCCCCAAGATCACATAGACACTTTTCAAAGTTTATCTTTTCGATCGTGCATGAAACTGTGAAACTGCCCGGATCTTTAAGCTTTGGAGGTAGTTTATGCTGAAGCACTGCATTGCATTCCTCTGTCAAGGCCACTGTCTCAAACTCATCTAGTCTTCTCTTCCTTGACAATATACCCTTCATAAACTTTGCGTAGCTTGGCATTTGTTCCAATGCCTCGGCGAACGGTATGTTGATCTGCAACTTTTTTAATACCTCCAAGAACTTGCTAAACTGTTTATCTTTCCTCTGCTTATTTAATCTCTGCGGATACGGTACTTGAGGGTGAATTGGTGGCACTGAACTCTTGAGCTTCTCCTCTGAACCTGCTTTATCTTGCCTGACCTGCTGCGAATTAGATTTTTCCAACTTCTCTTTCTCTTAAGTTAACTGTTCTGTCTCGCGCGGCCGCGCGGTATCCTCAATGTAATCTTGCGCGGGCGCACGACTTGCAGTGCCTGTAAGATTTTTCCCAGATCATAACGTGATCGCTTGGCACTGTTCCTTCCTATCTCTTTGTGGATTTGGCTCTGTATTACTTGGCAATGAACCTTGGGGCCTGTTGTTAAGCATGCTCGCCATTTGCCCCATCTAAGTCTCCAAATTCTTAATAGCCACTACTTTGCTTTTGATCATAACTTCAGTGTTTGCCATGTATTTCAACATCATCTCCTCCATTTCTAATTTCTTTTCTTGCTAAGGTGGAGCTGGAGTGTGATGCTGTTGTTGTTGAGAAAATCCTGGTGGAAACGGTGGTTTTGATGAAAACTGTGGCTGAGATGACAGTGGCTGAAACTAATTCTGCTAATGTCCTTGGTTATTTGACCAACTAAAGTTTGGATGATTTCGGTTGTTGGGTTGGTATGTGTTCTGAAACTGTCCTTGATCTTTCTTGTAATTGCCCACATACTGTACCGACTCCGAGCTGATAGTACATTGATCCGTCGAGTGTGAACCCGCACAAATCTCACATACAAAAGCAACTGTTTTCACTTTACTCTCTGCCAGTGTATCTATGTTCTTTTCCATCGCTGCCATCTGTGCTGACAACTGGGTAATAGCATCAACCTCCAACACACCTGCAACCTTGGGCTGTGGCATCCGAGATGTAGGATTCTGGTAATCATTAGCAGCCATAGTCTCGATAAGTGTATAGGCCTCGTCATAACTCTTTGCCCATAATGCCCCTCCTGCAGCTGCATTCACAATAGGTCTCAACTGCCATCCCAATCCATTATAAAATGAGTTGATCACCATCCAATCGGGCATACCGTGATGCGGACACTTCCTCATCATCTCTTTATATCTCTCCCATGCTTCATATAAGGACTCGCCCTGTTGTTGCTCAAACTGAGAGATAGCCGTCCTCATCTTTGCAGTCTTAGCCATTGGGAAGAACTTGGCTAAGAATTTACGTATAAGTCCTCCCATGTAGTGATGAATTGACGACAAGCAAAGAGTGTAGCCAACTTCTAGCCTTATCTCTCAATGAGAACGGGAATAGCCTAAGTCTGATAGCATCCTCCGTCACACCGTTGTATCTGAATGTATCACAAATCTCGATGAAACTCAACAGGTGTTCATTCGGATCATCCGTAGCAGCACCTTTAAATCAGCATGCAAGATTCGCACCATCTGAATAGTGCCCAGTTTAATCTCAAAAGTATTGGCTGCTATCGCCGGTCTGACTATGCTAGACTGTAGTCCATTTATATTTGGCATGGAATAGTCCCTAAGAGCCCGATGCTCTTCTCTTTGCTCAATTCTCTGTTCTTCTGCCATACTAGCTGTTGTACTATCTAATTGAGCTTGCAAATTTCTCCGCACACTTGCTTTCCAACCTCTTCCGTTAATGTTATCTTGCTCTGGTGTTAATTCTGAGTTGGATGATCGCGTGTGCATAAAAATCTACAAGTACTTGAAACCAAAAACAAAACAAAAATAGAAATGAGAAACGATCAGAATTGTCTAAGTCATACAATATAGCTTGAAACTGATGATAATTATTTAAATTAACGTCTTTCCCCAAGTTAACAAATTAAAAACTTGTTGCCTCTTTTTTTCGATTATGATAAAAAAGAGCTCTAACTCATGCAAGCACATACATGTGTCAACAAGTAATATAGAGTAAGTAGAGTATCGATCCCACAGAGAAAGTTGTCAAATTTAAACTACTATGCATCAATTAAATCACTATACTTATATGCTTAAACTAATGACTATAATTGGTGAATTACTCTAATTGCATATAACAACTAAACAGGAATAATAATGAAATAAACCAAGTCTGGAAATAATGGGATCCTAACTTCATTTAACACTTCATCTAATTACCACTAGCATGCAAGAATTGTTCACATATCACAAGAAAGTAGCCAAGAGCACTAATAGAGTTATAGCCATTTTTCAATGTACTAAGACCTACTTACACAACATCCACAAATGATAGACTCCATGTAATCATCAATATAACCAAAATCACTATATGTCTATGTGAAATTGCAATCATACTAAATTTAAGCACAATCCCTTATTTTAACTTATACGGTGAAACAAAGATATGTATATCTCTGGTTCAGTTCACGAAATACACAAGCCATATAAAAAAATATTATATATACGTATGTTATCATGATTACAATCCATACTTGCATGTTCATTGTCAATTCTATACAAGTACTAAAACGAATGGTGATCAAGCATTCATACATGTAAAACAATCATGATAAAAATTCCATATGATATGTAAAATAGCCCTAGCAATCAAGCATGCAATTAAACTACATATTAAAATCCGTTAGAATCCCATAATGGAGTTTAGTTCATGACTAAACCAAAAGCCATTATGGGATCAAAGCTAAACATGGTTAATAAGCGAACAATTAAAAGATGAAGGATAGGAACGATCAAACCCAATTGGTGATTATAGACCAATATTAACATTCAAATCCTCATATAAATCCAACAAAATAATAATGATAATCCACAATTGAAGAAAATCCCAAGAAGAATTGGAGAAGTAAGCGTTTAAGCTTCGTTCTACGTTGGAATCTCTTTCAAGGTGTAAACCCTAGTTCCTACTATGAAAATACGTAAAAAGTTGTCAAAGATATTTCTAACACCAGTCAGATATTGTTTTAATCAATTACAACCCTTTTAATTAAAAATTAAAATAAAATAAATCAGCAGCTTTAGGCATCGCGCGCGGCCGCGCGCTCATATGCTTAAACTAATGACTATAATTGGTGAATTACTCTAATTGCATATAACAACTAAACAGGAATAATAATGAAATAAACCAGGTCTGGAAATAATGGGATCCTAACTTTATTTAACACTTCATCTAATTACCACTATCATGCAAGAATTGTTCACATATCAGAGGAAAGTAGCCAAGAGCACTAATAGAGTCATAGCCATTTTTCAATGTACTAAGACCTACTTACACATCATCCACAAATGATAGACTCCATGTAATCATCAATATAATCAAAATCACTATATGTGTATGTGAAATTGCCATCATACTGAATTTAAGCACAAGCCCTTATTTTAACTCATACGGTGAAACAATATATGTCTATCTGGTTCACGAAATACACAATCCATATAAAATGCATTATATAACGTATCTTATCATGATTCTAATCCATACTTGCATGTTCATTGTCAATTCCATACAAGTACTGAAACGAATGGTGATCAAGCATTCATACATGTAAAACAATCATGATAGAAATTCCATATGATATATAAAACAGCCCTAACAATCAAGCATGCAATTAAACTACATATTAAAATCCGTTAGAATTCCATAATGGAGTTTAGTTCATGACTGAACCAAAATCCATTATGGGATCAAAGCTAAACATGGTTAATAAGCTAACAATTGAAAGAAGAAGGATAGAAATGATCAAACCCAATTGCTGATTATAGACCAATATTAACGTTCAAATCCTCATATAAATCCAGCAAAATAATAATGATAATCCACAATGGAAGAAAATCCCAAGAAGAATTGGAGAAGTAGGCGTTTAAGCTTTGTTCTACGTTGGAATCTCTTTCAAGGTGTAAACCTTAGTTCCTACTATAAAAATACGTAAAAAGTTATCAAAGATATTTCTGACACCAGTTAGATATTGTTTTAATCAATTACAACCCTTTTAATTAAAAATTAAAATAAAAAAAATCAAAGCCAGGGCATTCATACATGCTTGGCAGTGCACTCCCAGTGTAATCCTCGCGCGGGCGCGAGTCTTGCAGTGTGTCATGTTGCTCAGCCGGATGCTCACGCGGGCACGCGTCCCCAAGCTTGTCCTGCCACGCGGCTTGCAGTCGTGAATTCTGGTTCTGCTACTCCTTCCTTTGTCCATCCATGCTTGGTCTTCTACTCCACTTGATCCTCATGCCATGCATATCCTAGCTTGTGCCTCGCTTCATGTGTCCATTAGCCTCGTCCCCTCTAATACCACCAAATTAGGCCATTTCCTGCACTTTTTTCACCAAAAGGAGTTTTAAGCAAATACAATGCAAAATAACATGAAATGCAACTAAAAACACACTAAAATGTACTTGAGATGGACATAGTTCGCGTGAATTGGTATTCAATAAGTAGGTATAAAAACCACTTATCAGCCGACAAGAGGACTTCAACGTCTCCTTCAAGTTCTTCAGCAACACCCTTTGGCAAATATGAACTCCTTGGGGCGAGACGATTATTATGGCGGCATAAGGCTGGAGGGGTTATAAAGATCGGACAAGTTTCCTTCAGAAGTGGTTTTGTCCCCTTGAACGGACAAGCATCCATCAAAAATAGCTTTCTCCCGAACGGATAAATATCCATCGAAAGTGGCTTTATTCCCCGAACATACAAAAGTCCTTCGGAAGTGGCTTTGTTCCACCCGAACAGACAAAAGTCCTTCGGAAGTGACTTTATTCCTCCCGATCGGACAAACTTTCTTCAGAAGTGGCTTTGTTCCTCCCGAACGGACAAAAGCTTTCCAACGGATTGAGAAGATAATTTTGGCGTTATAAGGTCGGGTGGTGTTATAAGGTTGAACAAGAATTTCGTTATTATTTGTCTTCGGTTGTGATAAGGTTGGTTATTTATCTTTGATTCTGATGAGGCTGGTTATCTTTTTGTTGCGATAAATTTGTATACTCTCTAATTTAAGTTCGTTATAAATAAGAGACAGAGGGGCAATGTTGGAGTGTTATTATTTGGGTCTAGCCAAGGGGTAACCCAATTTATTTAATGGGCTAGATTTGGTGTTGACCCATAATATATTTATTTTGACAGTGAGAGAGTCCTTATTAAAGTAAGATTGTGTTTCCTTATTTGGTGGGATAAGGAGGATTAATTAGGATTCCTACTCCTAATTGGATTCAGCAGTTATAAGGTGATTCTGTAATGAACTTCTACTCCTAATTGGATTCAGGTTGATATGACATCTAAAAATATAACAATAAGCAGAGGATTGAGGGGGGATAGAACACAAGAGATACAACACAAATACACACTTTGTACTCCCAATATTATTATAGTGGATTACTCTCTCTCTCTCTCTCTCCGTGGTTTTTTCCAAATTGAGTTTCCATGTAAATCTTGTGTTCATACTTTATATTCCTTTATTTATGCTTATGTGAGTGTATTTCATGAGTTTGATTTCACAACAATACAATCAACCGTTAGCACGATTTTAGCCTACTGTTTTGGGTGATTTCGTCAAGCGTACAAAATTTGGCGTTAACATTGGCACCGTTTGTGGGAAACGTTTTAATATTGTTAAAATCACCGATTTATCAAGGAAGAGAGCCAACACATAAAGCTAAGTTACTTTTTTATTTTATTTTATTAATTTAAAGAATATATGTGAAATATGTGTTGAGCCTTCTACTAGTAATTTGTTCAAGATAATTAAGATTATAGTATCATGATTATTTTATTTTTCTTTACACGTATGCATATTCTATATAACCATTCATATATAATATACTTCATAAATTAGTGGATTGTATTTGGAGCCACATGATTGATATTATAAAATTCACTTTTTTTTATACCTATTAATGACTACCGCTACCTTGTGTGCTCATACTAGGGATATGCCCATGAAATTATTTTTTAATAAAAGTGGCGACCAACAAATGATATGCATGTTGTGATGCCCCCAAATTCTAGGGTCCCTTCAAACCTCGGATCCCATTCGCTTGCGATACTACTATCGTCAAACTATTTATATCTTTTATTCATAACTTAATGAATATAACTTAGCTTATTACAATTTAGAATATAAATTCTTTTCATTTCCAGGATCTGTGTAATGACCCCAAACTTTCATAAGTTTCAAATCTTGGTCATTTACCATTCCTGTCTTACATCATATTCGATGTTATAAAAATATGTGGAATAATTTAAACTTTTTCAATCTCCTTTAAAAATAAATCTTTTATTGATATCTGATCTTGAGTCAATTACATATCCATGAATCAAATTATGTTATGATTCATTCTATTCGAATTACTGTATAAATCTTTACATCTCGATTCGAACTCATCTATGTATCACATAGTACAACTTAAAATGTATTACACATCATAAACTACTATCATGTACATTTACTAGAACCTAAACATGGTTCAAGAGCATATATTTAAATAAATAGAACAATCTCCTTCGATACTATTGAACTTTATCAATCAAGTAGCACGTAATCTTTACCGTGAGTCCTTAACTTGCAAAAAGTGGTTATTTGTAAGGGTGAGCTTGGCATCCCAGCAATTCTAATAGTTTTCATGCAACACATAGCATGTAATAGCATATTCAGTTCATGTATTCATAATCAATTAATATTTACTATGCATGTTACTTCTCACATAACAGGCATAGAGATTCATTTCACAAGCATATCATCAAATATCAACTTTCACATTTCATACATATCTCATATGCATTTCATATATATACATCAACATTCTCATGGCATAATATAGCTCAACTAACAGTTATCGAATTCATATAATAAATAGGAACTTAAAGACTTGCCTGATTCATAGTTTATCAACTACGTCTTAACTGCTTAACGCTTATCTGCACTTCGTGTATTCCTACACAGTTATATAATCATGGATTTATATCCATTAGTCATATATTCATATTCTCAATGTAATAATAATGTTACATTGTTGTTTCCTAACTAAGTTCGTAAAGCCTACATTTCACTTTCTCATCATATTCTTAGAATAGCTAGGTACGTATAGGTATACCTTAACCACTCGTACTTGACATCAACATTCATATATGTTTATCACACACTTGACTCGCTATGTGTTCGACACATTTAAAACTCTATAGGTAAGTTCAAACATACTCATAAACGTCTAACTTAGTTGTAACTTCATACAACATCACCTATCCTATATTTTCATAGCACAAATTAGATTACTAATTCAAACAATGTATCATTGCTTTATATCTTGAAAACATTCCTTTGGACTTTACATTTGAAAGCCCTAATTAACATTCATCTTTATCACATAGCATGCTTCTTACACATCACATAGCATATTAGTCATATATTGCAAATTAAACTAATCATATAAGCATGCCTTGAACTTCAGATTAAAAATAGAACTATTCATGATCGTGTGGGATGGCGCAATGCATGCCTGTCTGAAGCTTAGAGATGGGGCCTTGTTGTCGTTGTCCCCTACTCGACCAGAGTTGAGCTTCTGCTCTCCTGGTGTTAGTCAAATCTTTAACATACCTAGACACTTACACTTAACATGCATACACGCTAGAGGTCTTTTCATACTCGTATGACCACTTCAAGATCAACCTTATATGTTAGGGACTTTAGTTTAGGATTTTAACGAAATCAAAGCCAAATAGGGTCATGTAATCACTAGGTGTACTAATTAGCCTTATGTTCACATAAAGAGGTCACAAAATCTGTACTACACATGCTCATACATATTCATATCTTTTAATCATAGCTAGCATCGTTTAACACTTTAAAACATGCTTTAACCTAATGCTTGGTTTACTTCCATTATGTTTAACATATAAGACTTATGTTTAGAGACATAATGAAACATAACATGGCATCTCAAGCCTTTAGAATCTAAATACTCATATGTAATGCAACTTAAGTTTGAAAACATGCTCGAGGTTGTCTTTGAAATTATTTTATCATAAATGATGTAATATAGGACATATAAGACAACTTTTAAACTGTTAACATAAGTAACTAAGTCATGATAGCTTCTTTTCCAGATCAGCAATTACACCTTATAGCATTTATGCTCTTTAGCTCTATTATGCTAAGCTTTTCTTTTAAAACATTTTCTAACACAAAGCTAACAAGTTTGATCATGACAAGACACTATAAACTTCATATCATGCTCATTTAGATCTGAAATGAATCATGTGTATAACATACTAAGCTTAGAACTTGTAGAACATGAGTTTTAACAAAGTTTGTTTTCAAAATTTAAAGTTTTTGGTTATAAATCTCTTAGTAAATCATGTTGGTCACTTCATAATTCATAAGTAGGCCTTGTACTACATGTTATACTTATTTTCCATGTATATATAAGTTATAAAATCAAGTTAGTAACAACAACTTAACCCAATGAAACTAGAATGCAGTTCTTGAATTCAAGCCTTGTACTTGTTGCACCTTAGTATATATCATTGGTAGCAATTGCGCCATTCTGAACTGCAGACCTAGTAACATACTCTGTTTTACAGAGTCTAAAATTAAAGTTGATTCTTTCTCAATAATCATTCTTAAACTCAGTCTTAGAGGTTCTATACAGGTATTCACACTTCACTAATACCTCGGTAACACAATTCCAAATCAATTTACAAGAATCTAGTAGAATTTCCATAATATGTAAACTTTGAAATTAAGTTTCTAAAACAAGAGTTTACCTTATGAGGAGCTTAGTTTGCTTAACTTCTATCTTCTGCAAATGCTAAACTTCACTTTAAACAACTAGTAACTCAGACTCTAATTCTTGGGTTTTACAGACCATTCTTAGCAATGTGATTTCAATGATATAACTGCCATTTTATAGAGGAATGATGGACTGGGCATTCATTTTACACTGAGGTTGGAACCTATGGTGTAATGGAAGGAAACATTGGATAATTAAGAGTTGGCCAACCACCAATTGTCTAGCCATCATCACTACACATTCTAGCCTTTTTGGTTTGCTAAGTTTTACTCAATAGAGAAGTAGCCCATTGTTCATGTACTAAGAGGGTCGCTCATTTTGGGACAAAAATTAATTCTCAGCAACAAGCCTAGTTCAGTTACTTTAACTCCCAAAAATATATTCTTAATGTACAATTGTTTTCATATTAGGAAAATTAAGGATTATTTATGTACACACATCATATAATTCATGTACATTATATACATGTAATAAAATAACGTAGTTAGGTATTATTGTCCAGGTAGTTCCATAATTATCTCTACTACTCACATAACCATATTATAACCTTATTTAATATTAATGTCTATTTAAACATTTAATTCTTTCTCGGTTTCTAAAATACGATATTTAATTATTTATGTATTAAAATTAAATATGATTTCTTTGTACTTACTTGGTAACTTATATCATTAGTTCCAATTAAATGTCACACTTCATGTATTCTTAGGCCATAGGTATTATATATTAGTATTGCCCACATTTCCCATATTACACATAGTAATACTATTAATATTTTAATTGGGCTAAATATCATTCGATTAGGTACTTTTAACCCATTATCACCTTTTAATATCATAACGATTCATTATTAATATTAATCATTTATTTTCTTTTCAATAATTATTATGTACTCCACTAATTAATATAATATTCTATAATATCTCAGTCTTAGAGGTTCTATACAGGTATTCACACTTCACTAATACCTCGGTAACACAATTCCAAATCAATTTACAAGAATCTAGTAGAATTTCCATAATATGTAAACTTTGAAATTAAGTTTCTAAAACAAGAGTTTACCTTATGAGGAGCTTAGTTTGCTTAACTTCTATCTTCTGCAAATGCTAAACTTCACTTTAAACAACTAGTAACTCAGACTCTAATTCTTGGGTTTTATAGACCATTCTTAGCAATGTGATTTCAATGATATAGCTGCCATTTTATAGAGGAATGATGGACTGGGCATTCATTTTACACTGAGGTTGGAACCTATGGTGTAATGGAAGGAAACATTGGATAATTAAGAGTTGGCCAACCACCAATTGTTTAGCCATCATCACTACACATTCTAGCCTTTTTGGTTTGCTATGTTTTACTCAATAGAGAAGTAGCCCACTGTTCATGTACTAAGAGGGTCGCTCATTTTGGGACAAAAATTAATTCTCAGCAACAAGCCTAGTTCAGTTACTTTAACTCCCAAAAATATAACCTTAATGTACAATTGTTACCATATTGGGAAAATTAGGGATTATTTATTTACTCACTTCATATAATCCATGTACATTAGATACATGCAATAAAATAATGCAGTTAGGTATTATTGTCCGGGTAGTTCCATAATTATCTCTAATACTCACATATCCATATTATAACCTTATTTAATATTAATGTCTATTTAAACATTTAACTCTTTTCTCAGTTTGTAGAATACACAGATATTTAATCATTTATGTATTAAAATTAAATATGATTTCATTGTACTACTTGGTACCTTATATCATTAGTTCCAATTAAATGTCACACTTCATGTATTCTTAGGCCATAGGTATTATATATTACTACTGCACACATTTTCCATATTACACATAGTAATACTATTAATATTTTAATTGGGCTAAATATCATTCAGTTGGGTACTTTCAACCCATTATCACCTTTTAATATCACCACGATTAATTAATATTAATCATTTATTTTCTTTTCAATAATTATTATGTACTCCACTAATTAATATAATATTCTATAATATCTCTTAATTAACCATATTTATTCCGGGTTAATTAATTAATTCTTATTCAAATCCATTCATGGATAACTTAATCATCATTTAAGATTTTTATTACCCTTATTAGTCCTTAATACCCATTTCTTAAATTTTAAATTTCAAAATCGATCCTTCGATCGAGCCAATACATAATTACTGGTCATAAGAAGTTTGAAATGGAAGAAGAATCAAAATTGCCATACCAAATTCTGAGGCAGTCAAATTCTGTATTAGCAGAAATGAAACCTATGCTTCTAAATACACATCCTTCTTAAGTGTTAACTTGTCTAACATCAATCCCCTCTTTGATTTCACATCATCGGTTACTATTTTCCTTAACAATTTAAGGATCACACTTCAAGTTTTAAAACTCTATTTCCCTTATTAGTTTAACCAACTATAACATCTCCTTTACGGTTTCTTACCACCAATAACACAAAACTCAAATATAACACATACATACATTCCTTTAATCTTCACTTCTCGCCGTGTATCAAATTACTTAATAATTCTCTAACCAATTTAAAGGTATATTGATTCTCTTCTCTCGTCAACAATGTACATATATACAAGTCTAAACCTAGCACACATCGAGTCTTTAATAATATTCAATATAGTACACTGAGTGGTTTCCCACAAACAACCAACAAATTTGTTTTCGTCTTGTCTACACCGTTTTCACAGTGAGTTAGATCGGTCACTAATTCGCATATACCTCCTCTCTTTGAAGGAATTGTTTAGCCCAGCTCCTATACATCCACCATTAAAGGGTACGGTTGCACTACCTTAGACTTAATAATTATTCGCACATATACTCAAGAAATTGTTGATTATCAAAAATATTTAATGTCACCAACTTACTATGATAAAATAATTTCACATGAACTATATAATATCAATAGATAAATTTCTACCCATCTTCTTTACTAATTCATCTCTATAATTTATAACAAATATATAATAATGATAAATTTCTACCTATCTTCTTTACTAATTCATCTCTTATAATTTATAAATAAATATATAATAATGATATATATTTATTAAACACAACATCACTTATTACATAGCTCATATTACCCTATGTAACACAATACTACATACCTCGTATCACATATATATTCTTGTTCGAACCCATCTCATGCTTTAAGAATTTTATCTACTAAATTCTTAGTTTAATATTTTCTAAAAATTTGGTTCTTACATCTTCTCTCCCTTATAAGGATTCCGTCCTCGGAATCACCGAAACCTCCTCTACTCTGTGCTATATTCAATATTACATATTCTTTTGAATAATTTTATCCGTTCTCTTTTCAGAAGTTTTTATTACAATAACTTTCTCCAATGCATTCTACCACTTTTTCCTTTCTAAAGAACATTCTACTCACTACATTCATCCTTCAGAAGAATAAGAATCTTCCACGATTTTTCAATAATCGGAAATTAGTATGAATAACTCATATTCCAATTTATGCTGAGGGGTCACACAAGACCGTGAACTAGTGCTTCAGCACAATCCTTCACACTGCAAACTAGAGTGTTTATCAATCACAAAGACTGAAAACACCCTCCACACGTACACTAGGTGGCCAACCTATTGTACCACTACGTTGGGCCGTAACGTAGTGTTTTGTAACGACTATATACGTTACGCTCGGAACCATTGTCTCCGAAAACATGTCCCCTTAAAGGGTTGTTCACCTCAGCTTTTCAACCTCTAAATCCGCACCAGAGCAACTGGTTTGGCATTTTTATTCAAGAATGCTTGAATTCCATAAATATTTTTCAACATTCGTCTAACCGAATCAAATAGCTTAGACTTTTATCAATAACTCAAACATTAATCGAAATAATTTAGCCAACTTAATTGACCTTCTTCATAATTAAAAAAAAAACCAAAACTTCTTTTATGACGTCATGATATCGTACCAGATTAGTAGTACGTTGAGGATTCCGCCATTATGTGACTTTGTCATATTACATCATACCATAGTGGGCTGACGATCTTTCAATCACAACTAACACTAGGTTCGACTGCATTGATGACTCCATCGTTTACCATTTTTACACCATATCAAATGATTCACATGGTTGGAAATACATTTTGAAAATTTTCAAATCATTTTTGTCTTAGCCGAAACAATTAGCATAAACATATGAATAACGGTATTAGTTTTAAAACATCATTGGTTCAATCACATGATCCAATATTTTTCAAGAAAACAGAAGTGCAAACATCAGCACGAAGTCAATAAATTTTGAAAATCTAGCAGAGCTAGAAGATTTAGAAAATCCATGTTTCTCCATCAACTTCAATCTTTACTCCATTGCTTCATTCTATAAATCTTTAACACCATCAATGCTCACTATACCATAATTTCTAATTTCATAACATATATATACCCGATATAGTTCATCAAACTTACCACACTTTGGAAATCCAGGAACTTGCCATAATAATATGAGTTTAGGAACTTATCCTAGTCAGACCATAGGCGTCCATTTGCTAAGGGGTTCAAAACATACCATATAATTATGAGTCACGAACTTACCATAAGTATGAGTTTTAAGAACTCTCACCTAACCTTATATTCTCTACCTATACTTTACCTATCTGTTATACATATGAGGAAAGAATCACCTTTTCAACAGGTATATAACAAATAGCACGACACAGACATTTCAATGATTATCAGTGCCAAAAACTAAGTGGTTTTTACACCAAGTACAATTCCCCGCCCATAACAAGGAATCATATAACTCAATTGCTGACATGGGTCCTCAATTAAAATTTCACCTAACTCTATCTCATTCTTAACTTTCTCTTTGCTCGATACGAATTCTTCGTATCTCATCATATACAACTCCTCATGAGTTCATATCGTACCATTTCATAGTACATTCTCTTATAGCATCAAGCTATACACACTTAGTCGTTACGGACTATTTATCGCTTCATAGATCATTCTGATCACGTTGTGATCATTGGTTTACCTCAGGGTTCTTTCCCATTATCAACTAAACTCCATTCGAGTTCATTCTTATCATCTTTGTCATCTTCATCCTATAGACATCATCTTAACATTTTTATTACCAGAGTTACGAAACTCCTGAATCCTCATTCTCTAGATACTTCAAGATTCTTCTTTGAATCTTCACTTATATATATTTTAATCTTTATCTTTCTCTCTCTCATGTTATAGCCTAAGGTACACTTACCTAAAGTTTATAACCTACAACTTTGATATCAACCTGTGACGCCCCCAAATCCGGGTCCCTTCGAACCTCAGATTCGGTCCGCCACGATACTACTATCATCAAACTATTTATATCTTTTATTCATAACTTAATGAATATAACTTAGCTTATTACAATTTAGAATATAAATTCTTTCCATTTTCAGGATCTGTGTAATGACCCCAAACTTTCATAAGTTTCAAATCTTGGTCATTTACCATTCCTGTCTTACATCATATTCGATGTTATAAAAATATGTGGAATAATTTAAACTTTTTCAATCTCCTTTGAAAATAAATCTTTTATTGATATCTTAACTTGAATCAATTACATATCCATGAATCAAATTATGTTATGATTCATTCTATTCGAATTACTGTATAAATCTTTACATCTCGATTCGAACTCCTCTATGTATCACATAGTACAACTTAACATGTATTACACATCATAAACTACTATCATGTACATTTCCTAGAACCTAAACATGGTTCAAGAGCATATATTTAAATAAATAGAATAATCTCCTTCGATACTATTGAACTTTATAAATCAAGTAGCACGTAATCTTTACCATGAGTCCTTAACCTGCAAAAGTAGTTATTTGCAAGGGTGAGCTCGACAGCCCAACAATTCTAACGGTTTTCATGTAGCACATAACATATAATAGCATATCCAGTTCATGCATTCATAATCAATTAATATTTACTACGCATGTTACTTCTCACATAACAGGCATATAGATTCATTTCACAAGCATATTATCAAAGATCAACTTTCACATTTTATACATATCTCATATACATTTCATATATATACGTCAACATTCTCATGGCATAATATAGCTCAACTAACAGTTATCGAATTCATATAACAAATAGGAAATAAAGACTTGCCTGATTCGGAGTTTATAAACTATGTCTTAACTGCTTAACGCTTATCTGTACTTCATGTATTCCTACACAGTTATATAATCATGGATTCATATCCATTAGTCATATATTCATACATTCTCAATGTAATAATAATGTTACATTGTTGTTTCCTAACTAGGTTCGTAAAACCTACATTTCACTTTCTCATTATATTCTTAGAATAGCTAAGTACGTATAGGTATACCTTAACCACTCGTACTTGATATCAACATTCATATATGTTTATCACACACTTGACTCGCTATGTTTTTGACACATTTAAAACTCATATAGGTAAGTTCAAACGTACGCATAAACGTCTAACTTAGTTGTAACTTCATACAACATCACATATCCTATATTTTCATAGCACAAATCAGATTATAAATTCAAACAACGTATCATTGCTTTATATCTTGAAAACATTCCTTTGAACTTAACATTTGAAAGTCCAAATTAACATTCATCTTTATCACATAGCATGCTTCTTACACATCACATAGCATATTGGTAATATATTGTAAATTAAAGTAATCATATAAGCATGCCTTGAACTTAAGATTAAAAACATAACTATCCATGACTGTAGGATGGCGCAGCTGCGCCCTGTCTAGGCTTAGGGACGGCGCAGCTGCGTTATCCCCTAGCCTAACTAGAGTTGAGCTTCTGCTCTCTTGGTTTCAGTCAAATCTTTAACATACCTAGATACTTACACTTAACATGCATACACGCTAGAGGTCTTTACATACTTGTATGACCACTTCAAGATCAACCTTATATGTTAGGGACTTTAGTTTAGGATTTTCATGAAATCAAAGCCAAATAGGGTAATGTAATCGCTAGGTTTACTCATTAGCCTTATGTTCACATAAAGAGGTCACATAATCTGTACTACACATGCTCATACATATTCATATCTTTTACTCATGGCTAGCATCGTTTAACACTTTAAAACATGCTTTAACCTCATGCTTGGTTTACTTCCATTATGTTTAACATATAAGACTTATGTTTAGAGACATAATGAAACATAACATGGCATCTCAAGCCTTTAGAATCTAAATACTCATATGTAATGCAACTTAAGTTCAAAAACATGCTCGAGGTTGCCTTTGAAATCATTTTATCATAAATGATGTAATATAGAACATATAAGACAACTTTTAAACTGTTAACATAAGTAACTAAGTCATGATATCTTCTTTTCCAGATCTGAAATTACACCTTGTAGCATTCATGCTCTTTAGCTCTATTATACTAAGCTTTTTTTTAAAAAAACATTTTCTAACACAAAGCTAACATGTTTGATCATGACAAGACACTATAAGCTTCATATCATGCTCATTTACATCTGAAATCAATCATATGTATAACATACTAAGCTCAGAACTTGCAAAGCATGAGTTTCAACAAAGTTTGTTTTCAAAACTTAATGTTTTTGGTTATAAATATCTTATTAAATCATATTGGTCACTTCATAATTCATAAGTAGGCTTTGTACTACATGTCATACTTATTTTCCATGTATATATAAGTCATAGAATCAAGTTAGCAACAACTTAACCCAATGAAATTAGAATCGGTTCAGGGGTTCCATGTATGTGCTACCGCACCCTAGTATAATATCTAAAGTGCAAACTGTGCGCCATTCTGAGCTGCACTCTAGTAACATACTCTGTTTTATAGAGTCTGAAACCAAAGTTGATTCTTTCTCAATAATCATTCTTAAACTCAGTCTTTGAGGTTCTATATAGGTATTCACACTTCACTAATACCTCGGTAACACAATTCCAAATCAATTTACAAGAATCTAGTAGAATTTCCATTATTTGTAAACTTTGAAATTAAGTTTCTAAAACAAGAGTTTACCTTCTGAGGAGCTTAGTTTGCTTAACTTCTATCTTCTGCAAATGCTAAACTTCACTTTAAACAACTAGTAACTCAGACTCTAATTCTTGGGTTTTACAGACCATTCTCAGCAACGTGATTTCAATGACATAGCTGTCATTTTATAGAGGAATGATGGATTGGGCATTCATTTTACACTGAGGTTGGAACCTATGGTGTAATGGAAGGAAACATTGGTTAATTAAGAGTCACAACCACCAATTGTCTAGCCATCATCCCTACACATTCTAGATTTTTTGGTTTGAATTGAGTTTTACTCAATAGAGAAGTAGCAATTTGTCATCATGTACTAAGAGGGTCCCTCATTTTGGGACAAAATTAATTCTCAAAGAACAAGCCTAGTTCGCCATTTTAACTCCCAAAATATAACCTTAATGTACAATTGTTACCATATTGGGAAAATTAGGGATTATTTATTTACTCACATCTTATAATCCATGTACATTAGATACATGCAATAAAATAACGCAGTTAGGTATTATTGTCCGGGTAGTTCCATAATTATCTCTAATACTCACATATCCATATTATAACCTTATTTAATATTAATGTCTATTTAAACATTTAACTCCTTTCTCAGTTTCTAGAATACACAGATATTTAATCATTTATGTATTAAAATTAAATATGATTTCATTGTACTACTTGGTACCTTATATCATTAGTTCCAATTAAATGTCACACTTCATGTATTCTTAGGCCATAGGTATTATATATTACTATTGCCCACATTTTCCATATTATACATAGTAATACTATTAATATTTTAATTGGGCTAAATATCATTCAGTTGGGTACTTTCAACCCATTATCACCTTTTAATATCACCAACGATTAATTAATATTAATCATTTATTTTCTTTTCAATAATTATTATGTACTCCACTAATTAATATAATATTCTATAATATCTCTTAATTAACCATATTTATTCCGGGTTAATTAATTAATTCTTATTCAAATCCATTCATGGATAAATTAATCATCATTTAAGATTTTTATTATCCTTATGAGTCCTTAATACCCATTTCTTAAATTTTAAATTCCAAAAACTGATCCTACAGACCAACGGCAAATTGCTACCGGGTCATAAGCTTGAAATGGGCATGCTCACGCCATACAAAATTCAGAGAGGCACAAGTTCTCAGATTAGCGTAAATGAAACCTACACTTCTAAATACTTTACACATCCTCCTTAAGTGTTAACTCGTCTAATATCAATCCCCTCTTTGATTTCACATCATCAATTACTATTTTTCTTAACAATTTAAGGATCACACTTTAAGTTTTAAAACTCTATTTTCCTTATTAGTTTAACCAACTATAACATCTCCTTTACGGTTTCTTACCACCAATAACACAAAACTCGAATATAACACATACATACATTCCTTTAATCTTCACTTATCACCGTGTATCAAATTACTTAATAATTCTCTAACCAATTTAAAGGTATATTGATTTTCTTCTCTCGTCAACAACGTACATATATAAAAGTCTAAACCTAGCATGCATCGAGTCTTTAATAGTATTCAATATAGTTCACTGAGTGGATTTCCCACAAACAACCAACAGATTGGTTTCTGTCTCGTCTACACCGCTTTCACAGTGAGTTAGATCAGTCACTAATTCGTATATACCTCCGCTCTTTGAAGGAATTGTTTAGCCCAACTCCTATACATCCACCATTAAAGGGTACAATTGCACTACCTTAGACTTAATACTTATTCGCACATATACTCAAGAAATTGGTGATTATCAAAAATATTTAATGTCACCAACTTACTATGATAAAATAATTTCACATGAACTATTTAATATCAATAGACAAATTTCTACCCATCTTCTTTACTAATTCATCTCTACAATTTATAACAAATATATAATAATGATATATATTTATTAAACACAACATCACTTATTACATAGCTCATATTGTAACGTCCACGAATTTGAAACTCCTTATTAATTAAATATGTGATTTAATTTTAATGAGTTAGTTTTGTGAGTTTATTTAAACCTTAAGTGGTTTTGTGAATTTACGAAATGATTAAAGGGAGTCACTAATAGTTGATTTAAATTAGTGGACTAACCCTAAGATTCTAATATCAAAGACTTGATAAGAGTATTAATTAAATATTCAATTTATTTGAATATAGTAGCAAGAGTTGAACATATTGATTAATTGTAATTATGAGTAATTAATTGATAATGTGTTAATTAATAATTATTATTGGATAAATAATAATTAATGTGTAAAAGATTAATAATTTGTAAAATGATTATATGTTACTTGATTAATTTGTGCAATATAGTAAACCTTTATTATATGGTAGTTAACTATATATTTTATATAGTATAAGGTGGCACATTAATATGTCTATATATTATATATATAGACTATATAGTAAAGAGTTATTTGCATTCATGTGAGTTGCATAATAATATTGTTATATGATGTGGAGTGTGTGGGTAAACATTCATGTATACCCTATTGACATATAATAATATCAATTGTTAAATTAATAATGATTTCATTTGTTATTATAATAATAATACCATGGTAATTGAAAATGCATATGAATTATATATATGTGCACTACTTGATATCTTGTAATTGGAAAATACATTGTATGCTCTTTGAATCATTATAACCTATGTTGTATGAAATGAATGGTGTATACATATTTTATAACCAAAGTTTATATTATGTATATAAGGTATTAGCCAAGTGTGGCATTTCATTTTGCAAATGCTGAGAATTCTCTTGTTCCATAATAAGAGTCCCATTTCATCTTCCCATGTGAAAAACTAGCAAGCCTAGCCTAGCTTCATCTCAAATTCATCTAACCTAGATCAATTAGTGGACGGGGAGTGGGATTCATGAGTGAATTCACCAACTCTCTCTTAACCCTTATGCATTCTTGAAATCTTTGGGTTTGATTTGTGAGGTAATGGCATTATCTAGTTAACCATTCTTTTATAAATAAGACCTTTACCTTCCTTATTACAAGTGCTGAGAATTAGTTGCTAAGGAGCTTATAAGGAGTGAGTGTATTGCTGCCCAATTACCTCAAGAGGTATGAAAATCCTAATTTTGTTCTTGGTTGGGTTTTATCAAATTCTTAGGAATTTGTTGAATTCTTTGTTAGTCAAAGTGAATTAGCATGATAAGATGTGTTTAGAAAGTATGCTTATATGTAAGAACTCTTATATGATGTTAATAAGCATGTTTAAATCAAAGAATAGTATGGATGTCTGATGCTCATGTAGCGCAGCAAGTTCTTCGTCTCGATGCGGGTAATGGCAATGGCGCTGCTACTTAATTGTACTAAGGTAAGGTGCAAGCAATGCTTTCAGAACCCAAAATCGATTCTGTCTCTCGTACGGCACAATTGCATACTAATCGTATTAGGGTGCAAATGCAAATTGCCGTCAGACCGCACTGCACTCTAGTGTTTTTCTGTTTTAGTTTCTGATGTGCTAACTTGATGGTACAGTGTCAGAACAAGCTTGCAAACTATTTTAGCACGCACGTGTAGGCACATGCATATAAGATGAACAAGTATAGCAATGATTGACACGATACTTGTGGTCTTGAAATGAAATTTGTGAGTTCGAAAGTGAACTTTATCACGAACACATCATGTGAGTATTTTGACTTTATGAACATGATAATATGGTTTATATTGACATGAAATGTAAAGTGATTGAACACACTAGCATACATGATTGAAAGATTAGACTATTTCAAAGATAAGAAACTTAAGACTTTTCAAAGAGAACTTGACGAAGATTTTTATCTAGTAAGTTTTGACTATTTGGACATGTATATATGACTTTATTATATGTTGTAAATGGATGAGAGTTATATGCTAATATGCCTTGTATATGCTAAGTTGACTTAGTGTAAAATTCAAAGAAAATTAAAATGAGGAAGCTAATTTCATCAAGAAATGAGTAAAGTACGTTATGACCATGCAAACATGTATATTAGGACTCATTATGCCTATAGATAAATTGGCATGAACATTGTTTGGTTAATGTATGGTTTTCACTTATTCACACATAGTCATAAAAGGGAAATTTCTAAAATATGAACTATGTGAGTAAAGTATACATGTGTTGTCTATATACAAGCATAACTACTGAGTATCGTATAATCAAGTTACAATGCATGATGATTACATGACCTGTTTATGTTTTAATGACATATAAATTGTAAGTTAAACTTGTGGTATTGAACTCAAGTATGATCATGTGTTATATGTGAAACTCTAGCATGTATGTATGTTAATATGTATGTATAGGTGTATGTTAGAGATGGATTGAAGTCAGGAAGTGCAGAAGCTCAACCTTGGTGTGACGCCCCCAAAATAGATATACATCACCCATCTTGAGTCGCCAAATACATGGTACATAATACAAACAAAAACTTAATTATACAACTGCCGTGTAAAATACGACAAAACATAAGCTGAGGGTTTTAACACGAATATTGTCTTCTAGACAATATCCACTCTCAATGGAGTTCTCATTACAATTATTATCACACTATTTCACAGAATAGTGAGGACTACTAAAGCCACTTATCCTGGACCATCACTCCGTTCCCCGACTAGTCCCAGCTACGTTCTCATTTCCTGAAAAGAACAATGAAAGAAAAGGGTGAGCTCAACTAGCCCAGTAAGAAATATTATGACTAAGATAATGCAGAATAAATTATCTTTAGCCTTCAACAGTATAACAACTAATAGAATATAATAGACAACAAGTTTTAGATCAACAACTGCAGCGGAACAAGCAATCCATTAGAAGAGTCAAGTAGAGCATGATATCTACTATCTTCTATGATTTTAAAACTTTTTCATCAAATTTATCGCTGAGACTCAGCTTAATAAATAAACCACATCATCGAATCATCCTTGCACTACGGGCCAAGGATATTCATGTAATCACTAATGGTCATGATTATACCGAATAATCCCTTGTCATAATCATACCAACAACTGTCCATCAATGCACTACGGGCCAATGAGGACTTTTACCACATCATTTGTAACATTACGGGTCATGATTATACCAAATGATCCATGGTCATAATGATACCAATCAACAGTCCATCTATGCACGTAAGCCAAAGATGACTTTCATCACAATATAAGCATGAGGATGATGATAATGATATAAGCATTAATCAAACGAAATCAAATCAAACGAAATCAAGGATAAATATTAAAGACTTTAAATTTATCCAGAGTTTAAAAATATCCAAATTGTTAACATGATACTACTTTGTTGAGTAAAATTCAAGAATAATATTCATGTACCAAAAATAATTTGGACAGAAAAGAAATATATTTTTCGGGTAAATAGTATCCTGTGAATAGTACCCTATGAATAGTACTTCAGGAATAGTACCTCGTGAATAGTACCCCGACATGAAAAGTACCCCAAATACCCGAGTGAATAATATTCGGGTGAATAGCAATTGGGTGAATAGTAACTCGTGAATAGTACTCCGACATGAAAAGTGCCCCGAATACCCGAGTGAATAATATTTGAGTGAATAGTAACCGGGTAAATAGTAATCTGTGAATAGTAACTCGGGAATAATACTCCGTCATGAAAAGATTAATAATTATCAAGAAAGCTCAGAATAATATTTCTATGAAAAGATACTGGATGAAGCGCAAATATCAAGGATATTCTACTAATTTTATGGAGTATAGAAGCCAAAACTTCAACAAAATTAGTATATAATTCAAATTCTAAAACGAAATAATATTACTTACATACTACAGAGTATGGAAGAAAATATTATTTCAATCGAATATCGAACAAAAATAACATCCCTTACAATTGTTGAATGAAAATAATATTCCAACTAATATTTAACGTAAGATAATATTCCTACTTAATATTGAACGAAGATAATATTCTTTATGAATATTGAACTAAAATAATATTCATACGGTAATATGAAAAATAATATCTCTTCGTAATATGAAATAAATAATACCCCTTACCTCGTAAGAAGACCGGTTATCGAGTAGTGAAGTAATGTATACTCTTCTTCTTCTATCTCTATAGCTTCTCTCTATAATTGCTCTTGTGAGTCTTAGTGAATTGGTGAGAATGAAGGAAGAATGAGCTTCTATTTATAGGAAAATATAGTTTCGATAATTGCATGTTTTGGGGCTCGAAATATTACAGTATAATACCTTCATTTTCTTTCATTTTTAATTTAGTCTTGCAAGTATTATCAAACTTGCACCACCTCCTCTAATAGTATATCATGTGAATCAATAGTACAATCATGTGACTCAATAGTTCTATACATGTGAAAAAATAATTTCAGTATAGTACCTTCATATATACCTCCATTTTTAATTTAGTCATGCAAGTATTATCAATCTTGTACCACCTCCCCTAATAGTACATGCATGTGAATCAATAGTACACAAATGTGAGCAAATAGTTATAAGCATGTGAATTAATAGTAATTAATTGCTCATTTATCCGATTAATTACCCGATTGGTCAATATAACTTCCAGACATCAATTATTATCGAAATAAATGTCAATTTCCACTAACACTAATAATCCCAACACAAAGGAACTATCAATTTCATCTTTAATCAACACGAACTTATTCATCATTAATATTATAACTCACAATATTTAACAACTAGGTCGTTCCCAGGAAAGAGGGGGCTTTCCGATAAGGATTTCTCCCTATTGGTGCGCAATTAGATGACCTAACCTTTCCTTAACAGAACTTCTAGACATTGTCAATATTGCAAATAATAATATGAATAATTTTGTCGTCCCAATTATTGATTTAATAATATAACATATTATGTAGATGATACTGTGACAACAATTGAATCAATAATATTAGAGATATGATGCAAAGAATTATCGTAGCAATAATGAGTATAATCGAGTGACTTCTTACGTAAGCATCAATAATTAATACCGTAAAGTGCTACTATGTAACTAACGCCAGACATCGCATTTCTTTACTACCAAGGCGATTCAACAGTTTAACGATAAAACTTCGCCGTTATTTTTATACAAAGATATTTATGTCGTTTTCTAACTACGACAATACTTTTGTTATGGGGTCCACCAATGATTGTGTCGTCGTACGAATATTGCCTGTTAAAACAAATATTCCCCGACACAACGAATATTTTATAACAACTTGCATACTTTGCAAAAATTTTAAATATCACCCTTAACTTTAACCTTTATCAATTTAACCATTTGCTAAATAATATAATAATTATAAGAAAATTAAATACTTTCATTTCATAAAATTCAGGATCTCACACTTTGGTTCGGCTAAGGGATGCCAAGAATTGCGTTGCCCTTAAGTTTAGACCAAAGCAACTGCTACCAATCCGCAGATTCTGAATAGATTCTGTTTTTGGTTCTGAAATTTAAGGCATGCTTATATGATTTATTTACCTTGTAATATATGACCAATATGCCATATAATGTGTTGAGAAACATGTATGTGATGACTTGATTCTTTTAAGTGTAGACTAATACTAGTTTACACATATTAATTGAAAAGACCGACTTGTTAATGTTAGGTCATTTCAACGCGAGTTAGTTAAAGCTAGTATTATATTGTAGCTGAGCAAACAGGCAAGTTTCCTAAACTTACTCCAATTATTATTAAGCAAGTTTTCCTGAATTCTTACTCTTTTACTTGAGCGAGTTTCCTTAAACTTACTCAAATTTATATTGAGCAAGTATCCGAACACTATTTTATTGTGTTGAAATGTTTCCTAACTTACATAACCTTGTTTGTTGTGAAAGTTTCTTATCCTGCTCACATTGTATAGAGTAGGTTATTGTTGAATTAAAAGTTATTCATTTAAGCTTGAATCTTATTTCCAAGCATGTTATTAAGTGGTTTAATTATCTTAAAAATTATTCCACATCGATATCATTGATATTCGCACTTAGTGCACTTGAGTTCGTACAGTCTTGGACTTGTACATCAATTAAAGTTCAAATAATTCTTGAACTATGTGAGATAAAGTGTGAACCTTTGTTCGATCAGACAAGCGTATGAAGTTTTATAAAAGCTATCCAAATCTATTGAGGGTAAGGATTCTTAGACTGAAAGAACACCCTTTTCTATGATAGGGGAGTACCAGGTATCTAATATAAGATACACAGAGCAGATTTAAATGTTATGAATATATATAGAGTACGTGAGGCTGATCCCCTCAAGTACTTATTTTGTAGCCAGTAACCAAAGGGTCAATTAGCTATTGATTCCATTGGAGTGTTATAGTTCAAAGTTTATTTGACTAGCAGTTATTCTAAAAGCAATCATTATCCTTGTCATGATATTCATATAATCAATCCTTCATATATTCATATTGTTGAATTCATCTATCACGATTATTTTTCCATTCATCATGATATATCTTTATTGTTGTATTTAAACTTGTGGGCAAACTTGTTGCTTCATCCTCGCTATATCATGAATATATTGTAAATAAGCCCGAGACCTCGTGGAAGGACAAGGGTAAAGGAAAGATATAGAATAGTGGCAAGGAGCAGCATTTTACCTTGCGTTTTAGTTTAAATTATCGTTATATAACATGAACCCTAATGATTATTTTAGGGTATGTTTGTAAGATGATATTAAGGTTATCGTATCTTGGGACTAGTAACACCTTTTGAATGAATGACGACGCTTATTATTATATTCTCGCATTTTAGTTATCATATGTTGTTTAGAGGTGGATGTTTCAGATTTTATCGTGATGACCAAACGAATCGAGGACCTTGATTGGTGGCGTCACACATATTACTCTATGTAACACAATACTACATACCTCGTATCACATATATATTCTTGTTTGAACCCATCTCATGCTTTAAGAATTTTATCTGCTAAATTTGTATTTTAATATTTTTTGAAAATTTGGGTTCTTACATGCACGGTCTCCAGTTTTCGAGTTAGTTGGGATTAAAAAGGGACATGAGGTGAAGTGGTCGGCTATACTGGTGAGGGCAAAACGCAATGATGACATGGGTCCGACGATAACCGCCAGAGGTGAAGATTTTTCTTACTGTCGTAGCAGGATTTGGTGGCTTCCAACTGCTCAGCCAGGAGAGGCATTGGATCTTTTTGAGAGGATATGAGTTATTGAAATGGAAATGATCTAGCCAAGACATGTTTTAAATCCTCGTGGCTCGTGTCATGTGACTTAAAGCACATAGCTCGTGGCTAAAAGCACGTGGCTCATGGCTCAAAGCATGTAACTCGTGGCTCGTTGCTCAAAGCTCGTGGCTCGTAGCTCAAAGCACGAAGCTCGTGGCTCGAAGCACTTGGCTCGTTGCTCGTGACTCATAGCTCAAAGCACATGGCTCATGTCTCAAATTACGTGGCTTGTGGCTCGTGGCACATGGCATGTGGCTCGTGGGTCGTGGCTTGTGGATCTTTATGTATATCTTAGAAATGAATTGAGGAGTGGGGCGAAAATATTGAGAGCCAGAAGTTTCTATTTGGCGTATGGTGTTTGGGTGTGACATAATTTGTATACTCTCTTATTTTAAGTTCCTTATAAATAAGAGATTGGGGGGCAATGTTGTAGTGTGATTATTTGGGTCTAGCCAAGGTGTAACCAAATTTATTTAATGGGCTAGATTTGGTGTTGATCCATAATATATATTTATTTTGACAGTGAGAGAATCCTTATTAAAGAAAGATTGTGTTTCCTTATTTGGTGGGATAAAGAGGTTTAATTAGGACTCATACTCTTAATTGGATTCAGCAGTTATAAGGTGATTCTGAAAAGGACTTCTACTCCTAATTGGATTCAGGTTGATATGACATCTAAAAATACAACAATAAGCAAGGGATTAAGGGGGGATAGAACACAAGAAATATAACACAAATACACAACTTGTACTCCCAATATTATTATAGTGGATTACTCTCTCTCTCTCTCCGTGATTTTTTTCCAATTGAGTTTCCACATAAATCTTGTGTTTATACTTTATATTCCTTTATTTATGCTTATGTGAGTGTATTTTGTGAGTTTAATTTCACAACAATACAATCAACCGTTGGCGTGATTTTGACTTGCTGTTTTGGTGATTTTGTCAGGCGTATAAAATTTGGCGTTAACATGACACCCCCCCCCTAATACGTCTTTCTAATCACAAATTTGTTAATAAATATTTAAATTTCTTTTGTTATAAAAATAATATAAATTAGATTATTATTTATTTTAAAAATATTAGAGGAAGATGCATGCATCAAGGAGTAGAAGTAATATGGAATTGAGAAAGTTATAAAAAATTCAATTTGACCATATATATTAAAAAATTTATAAAATTTCAGTGGGGTCAATTTATTCATTACATTTTAATTTTTTCTAAATTTATCATGTATTATAAAATATTTTTTCCCCAGGTCAATTGACCCCACACTTTTAACTGCTTCGCCACTACCAAGACCATCAAGGTGTTATCCGACAATCACCTGTCTCATATGAGAGCAGATCCTTTGTCCTCAAATTCTCTGTCTCCTTGTCCCTCCACTTAAATTTTGACACCTAATCTCTTACTTAACACAAATTTATTCTAAATTTAAATAAAAGGACATATGTCAAAATTTAAGTAGGAGAACATAAAAGAGACAGAAAATTTGGGAACAGAGGATCTGCTATCGTCTCATATCATCCTTCAGCATTTATTCATTCAAACATTTGGCATGCGGTCTACAAGCCATACAATAGTCTTGCATGGAAAGTTGTGTTAAAATAAGCCAATGATGAGATTTGTTGGATAAATGGTACTGGTAGAAACATTTGGATGTGGCATGATTATGGTGTTTTTAATTTGTGTTACTTTTATAGAACAGGTGGAGGACCAGTTACTCTTGGTTAGGAACAACACAACTTAAGGTCAGCGACATTATTAACCCTAGTACTATGGACTGAGATTTACATCTTATGGGCCATTGTGATGGCAATGCTTTTTCTAAATCTGTCCTCCAAGCTATCACTTCAAGAAACCATCATAATCCAACTAGATCCTGGGCTTGGGCTTGCCAATCTTCCTCCAAACATACAAATATTTCTTTGACAAATTTATCACTCCAGAGTTGGCATCCAAACTACTACAATTTTAGCTATGATTAAAGTTTGTTATAGCCTAAAAATGACAGTCTAGTGATGACTGACTTTTTTTTTTTTAATTGTATAATGTCATATGTTCGGGTCTATCCTTAGCAAGATATCAGAAGGAAAAGATAAAAGGTAAATTTCTCTTAGATTCTCCCCAACTCTTTTTTTTCTGCTAGTTTTAGCTGAAATCTTAACATTCTTACTTTGGACAAGAATAGATCTCAAGACCCCTAGCTCTTTTTTTTTTTTTTTAACTAATTTTAGTTAAAATCTTAATATTTTTACTTTGGGCAGAAATGGATCCCAAACCATTGAGTTAAGATTTAAGAGGGACTTGGTGATTCTCCCTAGCTCTCCTGTTGCCTCCTTCCCCAAGTTCCACTTTAACTCATAGTCATTTATGTTACAGGATCGTTAGCACTCAACCTTCCCTCTCTCGCTCACTTAATTGGTTAGACTAAAATACTGGGATAACGGATAAATAGAAGTCAACAATTCTGGAGTGAAATATTCTTTCTTTTTAACGGAAGCACAAAAGAATCTTTGAGTCGTGTCCCTTAGCCTTAAGATGAAATGTATTCTTAAAATTGAATTGTAATAATAAAAGTTCTCAAATAATGAAAAAAAAGAAAAGAAAAAAACAAACACAGTCCTTGAGGACACACTTGTGTATAATAATAATTTTGAAGTATTAATACTTAATATTGATAAAATAGAAGAAAAAAAAAAACAATGAGAGACTTGAGAGAAAAATAATGGAGAGAAACTGGTTTTTCTTTTATTTACACAAGTCTTTTCCAAATGAGCCATCCAAAACAGCCGTATTAGTAACAGTATGCAAGTGCATTGATTCTAAAGCTAGGCCACTTTCTTTTAAAGGATTGTATAGCATATTCTTTGGTCCCTATAATATTAAAATCAACATGTATCTCATCAATTGCTATCATGATCAACGCCCACCATTCCCTCTTGTTTGTTTAGGGAATCTCTCATTAATTTTTCTGGCTTTTTTTTTAAAATAATATTTTTACTGAGAAAACAAAGAGAAAATAAAAAGAAAGGACAATGTTAACTACTAAGTTGCACCTATTCAACTATCAACTATATAAACTATATAATTTAAAAGCACAAACTTGATTTGATTTTACCATTTTTTGGTTCAACTTTCTTAATTTATATATTTTAATAGTTTTATTTAGTTTAAGTATCTTAATAAATTTATAGAGGATAATTTTATTGCTACAATCTTATAAAAATATTAATATGTTGGAAAAACCTCTTAAAATATATCACATGATTTAATTATATTAATATTAGTCGTGAACTTTATTATTAAATCAATATACTAACTAATCTAGTTCATTAAAACTTGAAATTTTATCCTACCACATGATTAATTGTATTAATAATATATGTGAATTTGAAATATAATAACTGTAACATTAGTTCAAAAATTATAGAGGATTCATTCATAACTAATTGTCATAATTAAATTAAAACTTGAGTTTCATAATTTATTCGGATTAGAATTCCAAGCAAATTTTGTCAATATAAATGCTAATATAGAATTTCATTACAAAATTAAATAAAATTAAAATAATATTCTCATAATCATAATAAATAAATCTACAACAATCCATTAAAATATTTAGCTAAATAATTGATTGGAAGAAACTGTAATATATAATTCAATTAGTAGTTATTTGAAAAAATATTTAACTATTTAATAACTGCAACTATTCTCCAAATCACACATTTTTTTTAAATTATTAATATAATAAATTATTATTTATGCCAACTGTGCTTCATATGGGGTTGGTGAACTTGTATAATTAAAACACACATTTTGTTTGGTTTCTCAAATTTTTGGTTCAACTTTCCTATTCATGTTAGCATAATTACTATCCAAATTTAAAATTATTTCTATCTCTAATACGAATAGAAAAAACAGAAAGATATTTTTCTTTCTTATTCAAATTATTATAAGTACCATCCAAATTTATAAAGTATTCAAAAGAAACCTAAACAATTTCTAATAGAAAAGTAACTTCTAAAAGAATTTTTATTTTTGGTTCTACCAATTTAATTACAAATTTTCTAGTCCAGTTATACGCAATTAATTAAGACAGTATAACACATTATACTATATATTACCTAAATTTATTAAAACTTGAAATTATACCTGTAATGCACCGGATTCCGTACGTCACGAGTACATCATTCATCCAAACATACATCATTATATACTGAAATATAATAATATACATTCTAAATTCCCAAGTTCTAAAACCTTATAACCTTTTTCATAACAATTAATGATAATTACATTATTCCTTTCATCTTACAAGAGTGACTTTTATCCGCCACCAAGGATACATAACAATTCATTAAACTAGTCTATAGTTTAATTTCCATCTTTCTACATTACAAGTCTTCACTTGATCTTCTCGCTCATTCACATTCTGAATGGCATTTCATCTGGATACCGCCAGCTTGATCTATACGGGATCCTTAAGTTCTTCTAACATCGTTTGCTGAAAATGTTTTTCATTTAAAGCAAGTGTGAGCATTCAATTGCTCAGCAAGTCCTAGCAGTTGAATATACAACTTTAAGAGTTTAACATTCCTTTGGAACTTCGATAACTGAACAAAGGCTATGAAGCAGCTTGAACAATAGGAATAATCTCGATTCCTATCATTTTAAAACATTAGTCACATTCATTTTGAAATACTTTCATTCTCTACTCTCTTTTATACACATTCTGTCTGGCTAGAATCAATAGCACAGACTTAACAATAACGGTTCATGTATAAACAGAACATTCTCATATTGAACAGTTAAATCATGAAACAGTTCATATCATAGAAACACCGAAGTGTTCACATAGTGGCACAAAGCCTCATACATTCTACCACCTTGTACAAATATCGCACATTCGCACATAGACAGAACTTCTCAAGTTTAACATCTGAGAAGTTTTAGAAACTAGCATTCATTTAAAATATGAATGGAGTTAGGAAACTTGCCTTACGCACAGCTACAGCTTACGCTTAACTGCTCATTCCAATCCCTATAACACATAAGGAAATAACACATACACCAATTAGTCATATACTTGACTTACACATTGGTTTACTTAACTTTACTTCTTAGGGTTCGCGTTCTTTGCAATATAATTTTACGCGACAACTTTCATTAATGGTTTTTTGGCTTCATGACATACGGAGATGTCTTACTTAAAAAGCGTTATTCATCTCGATGATTTACATTCTTATCTTCTTCTTATAACTTCTCTAGGACTCAAGACACATCGCTTCTCCTTTGGTAGTCCATATGGTACTACTGAGTGGTTTCCCACAAACAACCAACAAACAAGTTCCGTCTCATCTACACCGCCATCACGTTGAGTTAGATCGGTTGCGGTTTCAGATATACCTTCGCTTCTACGAAGGAATTGTTTAGCCCAGCTCCCATATGTCAACCATCAAAAGTTACGATTGCACCACAACCTAAACTTATCTTAACTTATAAGAACTATTAAATTTCGTTAAGTCAATTTCTTATTCCTTATGGCTTTCTGACAAATAAATGTCATACCTCAGGATTCATTCTTATCCGACTCACATTCGGCTTTCATTAATCTTATTACCATTCGATACGACTTTCTCGATACCATTCATATGTTACATACTACCTTTGTCAACGTCTATGTCATACAACCAGGGTATACTTAACACGTTCTTCCAATGCGAATACGATTCACGAGGATCGTTTACGTATTCAACGTTCACGTTGCTCATCTCTTAACCTCTCATTCAACCTTTACTCAAGGTTTTAATCTCTTTCATCGTTATCCATCCCATGAACCCCATGTTCTTTATTCTTTCTTAATGTCGAAGCCATACTGATCGTTGTATGCTAAGACCGATCGTTCATCACAACAACGTTGCATTCACAGCGTCTATACGCTTTATATTCATCTCTCATCATCATGACATAACATTGAAATGCTATCCATTACTCTCGACAAACAACGTCTAAGGAATCACCATCATAGCAATCCCTCACGTTCGTTTATCGCGACTACGGTCCCCGGATATCGGTTCCGTAACCCGTAATTACATTCTTTTAATCTTGTTTAATCTTTTCGTTCGACCTTCATCAAAGGTTAAATACACTTGATTAAGTGTTACATTAGTTGAACATTATGTTCTTATTTCTTTCTTGCACATCCCCTAGTACTTGAGCAGTAAAAATCTCATTTCTGGGCATTGTCCTACACTGGCGCTGCGGCGCCACTCTCTTCACTAAGACTCGTCGACTGCGCATGAAGTTAGCGATCTTGGCTCTCCTGGCTCAGTACTGCTTGCGCCACCTTACAAGGCATGTCTGGCGCCGCGGGTGTTAACTTCATTTGAGACGCTTACTTTTTGATTTCATAACTTTTTCGTTATAACTCGGAACGAGGTTGTTCCAAAGCCATTTTCTTCCTTATCTTATACTTTGATTACCCATAGACAGAACTTCATTCTGAATCCATTAACATGCCATTCAATTAGCTTAATCTTCACTCTTCATTCGTGTTTACGTTATTAACGTTCTTCATTCGTTCGTCCGTAATTCGGTCTTCCGAACTCGGAACTCGTTCGTTCTTGAGTCTACGACTCACGTTTTCTACATTCTCTTATTTTCTTATGAAACCCTACACGATCGGGTTCATTTACTAACATTCTAATTCTCGTTCTTCTTTTACGAAATTTTCGCCATAACTTCGTTATAGCTAAGTTTTAATCCGTTCTTCATAAACATTTCTACCGTTCCTAACCAAGAAATATGCATCTAACTTATACGCGATGGTTTTAAACTTGTCCATCAACAACAATTATACTACGATGGTTTTACATTTGTCCATCAACAACGATCTTCGTGTTCTTCGCGTGTTCTTCGTGTTCTTTGTTCGTTCTTCATTTTTAATCGATATTTTGGATTACGATTTCACTTTTTCTTGGAATTTGATGTTATAGAACATCATTCCTTACTTATTTATCCTACTCATTCATAAGATTCATTCGGATCGCTCAAAATCCTTACGAATATTATACTTCCTTAAGAAATTTATTTACTAAACTTCTAATTTCTTATTTCTTCTTTTCTTATGATTTCAACCATATGAAATAATTTCTAACATCTTTTACTACTTATTCTCATTAAGCTATGTTTTTGAACATAAAAACTTAAAGAAAATTTATACTGAGATAAGGTTTTGGATTACCTTTCTCCTTTAATCTCCTTCCACGGACAAAGGTTTCGTCTCAACTACGAACGTGCTTACTTAACATTTCACGATATATTTATAGAATATCATTTCGGTAAGCGGCTTTTTTCAAAAACATAATAATTTTGTCTCTTTTCCGGAAATATTTTTGTTCTCGGAAAAATTTTTGTCTTGAAAATTTTAAATAGCTCGTAAATTTAATCCTCCATTAAAAATTATTCTAGGTTATGAATAATAAAATATCTAATTATCATAATTAAAATTAAAACTTATTACAACTTGAGTTTCATTAATTGAATTTATATATATTTAATATTAGAAAAATTCCAAGCAAATTTTATTCAATATATAACTATTAATAGAATAGAAAATTTTATCAATATAAAATTCCATTACAAACTTAAATAAAATTAAAATAATTATTTTTTCATAATTTAACTAAATAAATATGTACTTCATTTAAATGTTTAGCTTAATAATTGATCAAGTAACCTATATATATATAATTCAATATTTATTATTTAAATAAATATTTAATAATTTAATAACTACAATTATCTTCTCAAAATCTAACTAATATTTATCTATTTAATAATATAATAAACTATTATCTATACCGCCCGTGCTTCGCACGGGGTTGATGAGCTTGTCAACTATATAATTAAAAGTACAAATTTGGTTTGATTTCACTAATTTTTGGTTTAACTTTCCTAATTCATATTAGCATAAGTACTACCCAAATTTGTATCAATTAAATACTATCCAAATTTAAAAATATTCTTATCTCTAGAAGGACTAGAAAAAAAAGAAGATTTTTTTTTCTTTTATATTCAAAGTAGTATAAGTATTATACAAATTTAAATAATTTACTATATGTTATCAATTAATAACTACTATATGTATTTTTTAATTTTTTTATTTAATTTATACATCCTAATACATTTATATACAATTTTTAATAATATTATTGCTATAATTTTATTAAGATGTTAAAAAACCTTTAACATGTCACGTGATTTAATTATATTAATATTAGTTTACATAGGATGAAATTTATTATTAAATTAATATACTAACTAATTTAATTAATTAAAATTTGAAAAATTTTATCAAATCACATGATTAAAACTTGAAATTTTATTCACATGATTAATAATATATGTGAATTTAAAGCATAATAATTGTAATTTATTAAGCTACATATTTGAATGGATTATTATAAATTTATATAGTTATGATTATGAGAAAATAATTATTTTAATTTTATTTAAGTTTGTAAGGGAATTCTATATTAGCATTTATATTGACAAAATTTGTTTGAAATCCTAATCGGAATAGAATTATGAAAATTCAGTTTTAACTTAGTTATGATAATTAGGAATGAACGACCTTGGTTAGATCAAGGCGGATAGGCATTTACCCCTCTACGCTTCCCCCTCGGGGGAAGGTTCCGTGAGAGGCGTCCCGTGCATACAAGGGGGTAACTACCTCTTGTTATAAGAGGAAAAGAGAGCCCTAACTCGGAAAGAACTACTCGCTCCTAACTCGTTCGGATAGATGAAATATAACTAAGATATATCTTTTTGATCAGATGTTGATTCAATCATTAAAAGAAGAATTAAGCCAAAAATTAGGATACATTACTGGAAAAATCAAACTTCCATCGAAGAGAAGCAAATGAAAGACTTTCATAAAGATTCTCGTAGAATCGAGAATGAAGTTTTCATTTTGTACATGCTAGATTATAAATTAGTAACCACATCCAACTTCCAAATAAAATCTCAATTGTTTTGAACTTTCCATTTTTGGAATGGAATATTTACGTAATGTCCATAAATAGGATTAAACTTATTCCGTGGAATTTGGTATTTACATGATATTCTATTTCTTATTCTTATGAAAAGTCCCGAGAGGGCTTAGTTGATCCATAATTTTTGTTTCATTTTTCGTTTTCTTTTCATTTGTTTCGAGAAATATATAAATCAATTTCGATTCTTTCTTTTCTCTTGATTATTTTCCTATCGAGATGTATAGATCGTGTTCATGGATTAACGAAAATGTGCAAAAGCTCTATTTGCCTATGCCATTCTACGAGTCTTTTCCTTTTTACGTATGACATTGGCACTCCATTTGACAACATCCACTAATTAAGAACTTAATTTGAAAGCCATATTTTAACCCGTGTGTTTTGGGATGCCGCTAATAACCAACAAATGACAAATGTTTTTCCTTATGAGGCTCCTATTTTAATGGGAACTTGATGAGTCGATCCACTTACACATCTTACTTTTACTTCTATATCGAGAATTACTCCACGTATTGCTTGACGTAAAACAAATAGTGGATTTGTTTGTCTTTTGTTGAATCTTTTTCACAACTCGATAGAGAATTTGATAAGCCAATTATTTTTTTTCGTGTTTCAGAATACGGTTAACCAACATGTTAACTAATCGATTACGATAAATTGAATTAGATTTTGCAATTTTTTTCTTTTGCAGTGCCTCGATGTGACATGAGCGTGAAAATGGATTCAAGAATTTGTTTCTTTTTATAAGGGCTAAAATCACATATTTTGTTTTTTTTATTCCAGGTGGATCTCAAAATATATGAAATATCTCTCTTTAAGCTGTACATACGACTTTTATTGAAAATAACTTTTTACAAAATTTTATATGTATCTATGAGATCAAGTATATAATTATGCTTACTTACTTTAAATTGAGTATCATTTTCCCTCATTTCTCAGTTAGGATTGGAAATCCTATATTTTACATATCCATACGATTGAGTTCTTGTGTTTTTGAAATAGTGTAAAAAAAAGTGATTCAAATCATTGTTATTTGACTTGGACTTGTTCTAAAAAAGCTGAGGTATTTCGAATTGTTTGTTGATATGGACAAAGTCAGGGAAAAACCTTTGAAATTCTTTCAATATTGAACCTTAGATATATAATAGTTTCGAATCAAATCTCTCTAGAAAGAATATCTTTTATCTTATGGTAACTTGCTTTAGTCCCCTTACGAAACTTTGGTTATTGGGTTAGCCATACACTTCACATGTTTCTTGAGATTCACATGGCATCATCAAATGATACAAGTCTTGGATTAGAATCTATAACGCACTAGAACGCCCTTGTTGACGATCTGTGATGCCCCCAAATCTGGGTATCCTTAAAACCTAGCATCTGGTGCTACACAGTACTACACATTCAATACATACACCCATATAATCTTCAAACATAAATGTAGCCTTAGTAATATTAAAATATGTCACCTTCTACTCCTAGGTTCTAGATACCTTTATATCTTCAAACACACTAATGAATATTACATTATTCAATTAATACATTAAAAAACATGTAACTATTATCCATCATAATAGATACATATAAACTAGCACATAATCATTTAATCATATACTTTTTTCTTTAATCTTCATCGGATTCTCCAGTCCGCTTCGACTTAGCTGAAAATATGTATTTAAAGTAAGAGTGAGCATTCGATTGCTTAACAACTATAACAGTCGAATAAATTAACACCATGATTAAAATAATCTTCTTTCATATCTTCCACAATTGAATACTAATTGGGAAACACTTCGAATAAATAGGAATAAAAACTTTCCTTTTACTTTAAAAACCTTTAAACCCTCACGTTGAGCGATCATCAAGATTTTAAATTTTTTTTCTAACAATTATGTTTTATCGTTTATCGATATAATATCTAGAAACAGAAGCTAAAAATATTCTCCACAAGTACGTTAGATAGCTAGCCTGTCATACCTTACATTATGCACAACCCCTCACGTTCAAATGATTATATGCATTTATTTTAGACACTCCCTCGTGTCTTGGTTTCATTTTATTTTTGACACTCCATTGTGATTGTCAGATATTCCCGACTTAAAATTTTTTCTAATAATAAGGTTGTTTATAGCTCAGCCTTGTACAAACATATAATATTTGCATAAGTATAGAATTTACTAGCACAACATAAAAAACTAGGACACGTATGACAACCAATTGCTTAATACATAAATCAAACAAGAGTTAGAAACTTGCTACAATTAAAACTTGTACAAGATTAGAAACTTGCACAAAATAATAATTTTCACAGGTTAGGAAACTTGCATTCAATTTAATAATGTGAAAGAAGTTAGAGAACACTATCCATTTGCTTTTCAAATGACCTATATATATTATTAAGATCGCATATACCAATTAGTTACATAAATGATTCCAAATATTGGTTAACGTTAACTTATTCAATAACTTATAATGTCTGTTTCATATGAATCAGAACATATTTCAAAGTTACAAATACTTTGTTCAACATTTCGACGTTCGTACGCCTCACGCTTGACTTACCTTACATGAACGCCCAAGCGACACACTCTTAGTAGGCTTAACATGCCTATATAACTTGTATAATACTTTTTGGTTACTATAAAGTATTTTACGTTTCATAAAGTTTGTCTTTTATAACTTAGAACAATATACCTTAGCATTTAAACATTGCAAAATATACCAAATATTCGCTTCGAATCTCTCGCTTTTGGCCTTAGACCTAACTGAATTTGGCCCTTCACTAGTGCATCAACGCCATCATGGGTAAGCAAGAATGTCTTGAACTTCCTATTAACGAAGTCTTTCAACGATTAGCTTCTCGAAATTTTTTTACTTTGTCGTAGCTACTTCGCAACTTCAAAACTCGCTCATCTGATAACGAAATGAGTCTGTTCTTGAGCCATTTTCTTGCTCGTAACATCCACTATAAATCCCCCCAAATGGAATAATTTTTTAGATTATCTAATAAGCCTAAAAATTGGCTCAAAAATCATTTGTGAGCTAGTTTCACCACATGACGTTTCTAATGTCCCTTTTTCAAATCCTTGTAACTTACTCATCCGAAGTCGGATTGAGCTCGTTCTTGAGCGTACGGCTCCCTTATACTAAGCTCTACAAAACCCCTTGAAAATCATAATTTTTTGGAAGTAATAACTAGTGATAAAATTGGCCAAAAAGTTCCCTGAGACTTAGGTTTTCATTTTTTAACCTCTTTTACTGGAAAATTCGTCATGATTTCTTTTTAACACATTTTAGCTTCGTTCCACTTGGAATATTTCTATAAACTCACATATTTATATTTACTTCTTTATAGAATTTAAGAATAACTTACAGACAATGATTTAAGATAGTCCAATAAACAACAAATAACAAGTTTTTCATTTTTTTTGGTTAGGTTCGTTACTTTAGTTTTGTTCTCACTTATCATGCATTTTACCAGTGATTTAGTCCTCTAATCTCATCATCCTTATATCCTCGGATCCACCATGATCTCCATCACAACCACAATAAGGAATACATATTAAAGCTTAGGCATGGTTAGGGTTTATAGAATTACCTTATTCTTCTTGACAAAGCTCGCTAATTTGGTAGCTTGCTTTCTTCCTCTTATTCCTTCTCCAAATTTTGAGCACTCTATACTCTCTCTCTCAATTTATAACAATTTCTTCTCTTGGATTTTAGGAATTGGTAAAGATTGTGAAGAAATGACCTTTTATTTATAGGCTAGCAAGAGTTGGGGTACAATAATATTTATACAATAATCTATGACATCATCACATACATCATTGCTTACATCCTCCTCCTCTATGATTGGTTTATTTTCCTTCACTTGGATTGAGTTACACTTAGTTAGTTTAACTAGGTTTTCTTTCCCTAGTTAGGTTACTCCAACTAGTTAGCTGTAATCGTTGACTTTGACTGCTTGTATTTCTAAAATATAATTTTCGTATTATATTCGTATTATTCTCGTATTATACTCATATAATATTTTATATTATACTCATTTTATTCTCGTATCTAGGTTTTAACCCTTAGGTTTATCTCTTTTAGTCAAAATATTAATTTTGACTTTTTGGACTTTTGAATAGAGAATACGTCTCTAACCCTCGAATAAACGCTATGTTGTAATTCAAAAAGTCAAAAAACTAAAAAAAACGTTTTTAGCGTGAATAGTATTTTTACGTCTTTTCTCGAATTTTTTTTATTTTTCAACATCAACACGTCAACATAATCTAGGTTATAATACGACCTTTAAAACGCATATCATCGAATACTATCCATAAAAATCTTATTTCATAAATAAATTCAGAGACTGAATTATAATATTACACGATTTATCGAGTCATTACATTATTCCCCTCCTATAAGGATTTCGTCCTCAGAATCACTATTACAAGATTACCCTAAAACTTTGAGTTCCCATGCAGCTACTTAGGCATTGCAGTCACTCCATCCTACCTTATCAAAAGATATTATCTTACTTTAAAATTTTGGTTAATAGTAATTTACCAATGCTCTTCCTCTTATTTCCACTTCCTTCATTTGTCCTTTTCTTCAAACAATTTCTGGCTTGATGATCTATTGATCCACAAGCATAAAACCTATATTGGTTCGGATTGGGGTAATCAGAAGAGATATGTCCCTATTTCCCATACTAGTAGCACGACCTCTTACCCTTTGAACATACCCCTGTATACTTCTTCCCTCAGTTCTCGCATACTCCAACCTTCTTCTTCAGGTTTCCTTGCATTCGTTCGGAATTGTTATTGACGATCCATTTGTGCTTATTGCTTGATTCAACTTGACTGCCTCCTCTAGCTTTCTTGATCTTTCCTTCTTGATTGAATTGGCGTAATGCCTCACTTTCTCCTTCATCTATTAATGCCTTCTCCAGAATCAGCCAATTAAAAACATCGATAACTTATTATAGAGCCAATGTTTTAAATCTTTCTCAAATCTACACGCCTTCCTATCCTCCGTCTCCACTTTGTGTGGAGCTAACCTTGTCATTTCATTGAACTTAGCTACGCATTGGGGCATCGACATGTCCCCATTCTTCAATTTTAAGAACCTCATCTCCATTGTACTTTGCCTACTCATAGGAAAGTAGTTCTCGAAGAACAACTTCTTGAACCGTTCCCAATCTATTACTACTCCTCCACCACTATTGCTCCGGTTTGCCTCCCACCGTAAATAAGCTTCTCTCTTTAACATATAGATATCAAAGTCATCTTATGCCCCCTTCTATTCTACCCTTGCGATTAAAAATGCCTTTTCTATATCCTTTATCCATGACTGAACTTCTATAGGTTCAATAGTTCCCTTAAATTCCGGCGGCCCCACATTCTTAAAATCTTTAAAGTTTGCACCATGCAAAACTAGAGGATTCACCATTACTTCATTGGGGTTTATAATTCATGAAAGCCCTACTAACAATGATTTATGAAGCTGTCAGATAGGTTTTCTTTTCATTTCTCTCGCTTCTTCTTGCGTTCTTCTTCTCGGTGACATAATTATGATAATAAAATGTATTTTATTTTTTTATCTTCGTTCAAAGCATTACTGCTTCATAGATAATGTAACACCCCATTCCTGTATAGGAAATAGAGGTCGCGTGCAAAGCACAACAAACCTCAAAATAAGTAAATAGAAAACACTACTAACTTCAAAATATTTAATAGTTGGTATTCCATCAATGACAAATTAAATATAATTCTTCAAAAAGTGGCAGAATAATTAAAATCTAAAATTAAATAAACCTAGATGATCAAATGTCGCTCTCTTCACACGAAATCCTAAACCGTCCCTACAAACTGATTTATCGGAAGAAAACACAGCATGAGCCAAATGCACAGTACGAATATAAAGATGCACAAATATATCACAATATATAATGTAACTAAAAGAGTCGAATGAATGAACTAATGTGAATTACAAACGAATTATGAACATATAAAAATTAGAGAGACCAGGTGCACATGATGAACATTATCGAACGAACAACTATAGTCAAATAGATCCAAAACAAAATAAGGTTGAATCAAATGTTTATAAGTTAACAATTTTATATTGAGCTCAAATACAAATAACTAAAGGTTAACAAAATACATCAGTACCATGATGTATGCAAATCAAACATGATAGTATGCACGGCACATACGCCACTAATCCGCCAAACAATTCAAATTAAATCAAATATTGGGTTAACCCATATGTATCCTGAACAAACAAATCAAATGTTCAAAGCTCACACATATAACAACATACAAAACAAAAGGATAAGCCATGGACCGATCACAATGCCATGGAAGGTGTTATGCCCAAGTGTCGAGAAGACATACCCGTGGTACCCCCATAGGTGGTTAGCTCAAGTATACCCTAAGGATTGAACTGTAAAATGTAAGCCAAAAGGTGTTCAAATTAAAAAGCTTACATGACCATATCCAAATGACATTGAATTATTTCAAATACGAACATACTTCACTATCACAAGATACCAACGGTCAAAATAACTCTCGAATGTGAATGAACATATACGAAGAAGGACACAACCCGAATAAAGTTCAAAGAGTACAAATACGAGTTCTATGTATCAACACCAACATGAAACTATCATATTAATTTCACACGGAACAATTATGTGAAATAATAGCCAAATTTGAAATGAGGAACAAAACAAACTAATTAAATTTAACAAGAGTATCGCTGAAGGAGTACAAAATCTGTACCTGATAAGCAAAACCACTTATAGCACACTCCACAAAATCTTACCCTCAAATGCCAACGATATCAAATACGAAATATTATTCACCACCTAAATATATTCACCTCAAATTAAATATAATTCTAAAATTCCTAATAATTTGTAATCCATTTAATATGCCTTTAATTATATCCTTAGATCACTATAATACTCCAAAAATTAAAAATTAATAACAAAACTAAAGAAATCTTAAAACCCTAATATGAAAAATTATTCTTAATACGTTAGTCCACTATTCTGGGTTATCACCATTACTTAAATCTTGTTTGGTAAATTAATTAATTTAACAAAACTAGATTTCAAATAATCTAATTTAGCTTCAAGAATCACCCAAATCAGATTTAAAATAATTAAGTTATACATTTTAAATATAAGAACTTGTTATTGAAAATTACGCTACAAAAATTCCAGATTGTCATTTCTTAAAATTCTTAACAAATCATACGTTAATCTTTAACAGTTCAAAATTTTTGAACATATTCTCAGCTTATATATGTATAACATATCCAAAAAATATAACGATCCAACTATCGGATTAAGAGATATAACTCAAACTATAAACCTTAAAATATAGAAACTAATTTTCAGATTTTAACTTTTACATCCAATCAAATTATATTGCTTAATATAAATTTAGGAAACTAATATTTTCACATGTCTTTTTGATATTTTCACATAAAAACCGTCGCTATAGATCCTATATCGAAGGTTTCTACCGTGGCTATACATTTATAGCAACACTTTTCATGTGAAAATATCAAAAAATAATGTGGAAATATCAATTTCCTAAATTGATCTCCTCTTTCCGATTATCCTGATATCTAATTTCATGCCTATATGTTATTTAAAAATAATCTCTAATTTAAAAATCCTCATAACTAAACTTAAAATCAAAATACGAAATAACATTTACTTTTTTGTTCACCTTTCTTCAATATTCAATAATATAGTAAATGACTTTTGGGTCTTCTAGACTCTTCAAAATCTCTTCATATCTTCACGAAAATTTTAGCTCTCGAAAAGATACGAGAGATAGACTCAAGAATCACTCGATTCAAAATTAATATGATTGAGTTATGAATTTTTAATATTACGGCTGGAAATAGTGACACGAATTGAAACAAATTGTGGTTTTCAGGAATTTCAGGCATGAGGATGACATCAAATAACTTTTCTTCCTTCTTCACAATTGTGGAGGACAAAAAACTGAAGAAACAAGCTTTGGATTCACTCAGTTCTGATATAGGATGAGTTAATTATGATTTTTTAATGGATTGTAGTGCGTATAAGTATTTGTTGGGTAAAATCTAGTTACGCACAACACGCAAGTATACGTGGTCAACAAGTAATAAAGTAAAAGTAGAGTATCATTCCCACGAGGAATTATTAATACAAATGACCAAATACTAACTCTTAACCAAACTAATTCTATTTAAAAAATCAATTTAATGTTATAAATTAAATTATTTAATTAAACTAATTCTAATTACCACTAATTAAAAATCAGATTATGGAGATTTAAGATCACAACTTCACTTATTACTTCATTTAAATTAATACACTTCTTATTAATTAAGCTCACTATTTTGAATTGTTAATCAAGAACACATAAGTAAATATGACCATCTCTCAATGCATCATACTCAAATAGACTCAAATCCACAGATGATAGAATTAAGAAGAACATCCTAATTAACTAATTCACTATATCTCTATGTGAATTACAATTAAAGAGGATTTTAAGCACACGTTCTTTTTCAGATTACATGCAATGAATAGGTATATCTCTATCCTATACATAAATTATGAATTCCAACGCCATGCAGAAAACACAATCACATGCTATTATGATCAGATCTAAATCTATAATTCATCTCTTGATTTCATATAGATTATCACGGTAATTGTTAGCTAGGCAATTAAGCAATAATCACAAACCATAATAGACAATCCAAGAATAATCACAATAATTAATAGAGAAGCATACTAAAAATAAACTATGCAATAAGTTCCATTGTAATCTTAAATAAAAGATTTAGTTCATGATTAATAAATTAAAACCAAGAATCCACAATTGAATAAATATTAAAAGATAAAAATAAGAGTAGAGTGAAGAATAAATCTATTGTCAGCAAATCTCCATCTTCCTCAAGCTCCTGCTCTTGATCTTTAATGGTCTCCAAGTTGCTTCAATCTCCAAAACTAATAAGGAATAGTGTTTTGTTCTAATCTACTATACTCTAATCTAACGGAATCCTCTCATTTTAATCCTAGTGATTCTCCTCCTTTTATATGCATCTTCTATGTCTTTTAATCCTCCTGGAAGTCCTTGATCAATCAGCTCGAACCAATCTTTTTTGAACTCAAATTCTGAAAACTCCTTTTTCTTCCCGACGCCCCGCTTCACGGGATTTTTAGATGGCTAGGCCCCGCCTGGGGTAAAAGTATCAGAGTTGAATCATGTACCATTTTGCTTCGGTGAGGGTTTCTTTAGATTTATGCCACTTCAATGGGGTAGTTTTTCAAAAATTATGAAAATGCCACTAAGATCAAATTTTCATGTTTTGCCCTTCCGAAGCCGTTTTTTACAACAAAAACACAAAAACAAGTAACAAAACACGAAAAATACTTAAAGTTAACAAAGAATTATGCCCTAAAGATGTCCAAATCATAGGCATAAACCCACTCATCAGTATTCTACTCGGGAATTCAACTAATCAAATTAGAATAGGATTAATGTTACACTTCCACTCTTTAAATATAAATAGAAATCAATATAGGAGTTACCAAAACCCTAATGGACTTCTCAATTTTAATTTAATCAATTATTTAATTATCTGCTAAAATAATTTAACTTTCCAAATGAAATAAGGAAGAAAGAAAAAAAATTAGTAATTTACATTTTTCAATTCAATTACACTTTTATAAAATAAAATCAATTAATATTTAATTATTAAAAAAAATCGAGGTTATTACATTCTTTTACCCTTAAAAAGAATTTTGTCCTCGAATTCAAAAATAAGTTAGTTTAATTTTATTTAAATTGCATATTTATTTATAAATTTTAATTAAGACGTAATATCGCTATTTGTAATGATCAAGCTTGGTAAGTCCATCCTCACTCTAAGGATATTGAATAAACAAAAGAACTCTTTAAACTATATTACCAACTCTCTCTAGCACCTCTAGTGCTTCAATTAAATATCCTAACCTCAATCCGAATTAGTTCTAAAATATTGTTATACTTTACAAAGAATATACCACTAAGATCTCTTTATCACTATATCTAACTCCAAGTCACATATTCTACTATCTGAATAAGCAAACTATATATGTTTAAAATCTCTCAAACTCTATTAATTTCATCACTTACTATATATCTGATCATTTAATGAATCAATCATCCTCTTATTTCAAACCTTAATCGAACAAATTCAAAGATCTCCTTTTACTATCACAAAAAAAATTCATATAAAAGAACTCCAATATCCTAGTAGGAAATAGCCACAAAATTGATCATTAGCCTCAAATGATTAATCTAATTACCTCGAATATCTATAACTCAGGTTTATAAGAGATCCTCTATACTGCTACATTCACCACTTCATCATATTATTCTACCAATACACCTACCTCAAAGAATACCACAAATTTAACAAAATCAAAGCATAACCCAAATCCTCAATTCTAAGATCATAATAAATTGTTACCAAAACTAACTAACAAATAATTCTTCAAAATCAAATACTTGTTGATATAAATACTCATCATAATCACATCACATATATAATCATTTCTTAATAGAACAAAATATATCTTTATTCTCCTTAATGATCCAATCACAATTCTTAACTAATATCATTACTCTATCGCATAACAATAATAACCTTGACAAATTATCTCATCTTCCTCAAATCAACTACAAATTGAAAAGAGATTGACAGTTGGTCAAAATCAAGACCAACCAAATAGAGAACCAAATAGAAACAAACTCCTATGTCTACCAAGTGGTTTACCCATAATTCATAGGTTAAATTTAAAGGCAATCTACAGAATCATAACCTAAACTTTGATACCATCTATGTAACACCCCTTTTCTCAAAGGGAAAGGGATATCACGTGCAAAACACAACAAACCTTAAAATAAGTAAACAGAGCACTACTAACTTCAAAATATTTAATAGTTAGTATTCCACCAATGATGAATTAAATACAATTCTCCAAAAAGTGGCAAAATAATCAAAATCTAAAATTAAATAAACCTAGATGGTCAAAAGTAGTTCTCTTCACATAAAATCCTAAAACGCCCCTAAAACCTACCGGAATAAAAATATAGCATGAGCTGAATGCCCAGTACGAATATAAAGATGTATAAATATATCATAATATATAATGTAACCAAAAGAGTCGAATGAATAAACGAATTTGAATTACGAACGAATTATGAACATATCAAAGTTAGTGAGACCAGGTGCACATGATGAACATTATCGAACGAACAACTATAGTCAAAATGATCCCAAACAAAATAAGGTTGAATCAAATGTTTATAAGTTAACAATTTCATATTGAGCTCAAATACAAATAACCAAAGGTTAACAAAATACATTAGTACCATGATGTATGCAAATCAAACCTGATAGTATGCATGACACATACACCATTAATTCGCCAAACAATTTAAATTAAATCAAATATTGGGTTGACCCATACGTATCCTGAACAAACAAATTAAATGGTCAAATCTCACACCTATAGCAACATACAAAACAAAAGGATACGCCATGGACTGATCACAATGACATGGAAGGTGTTATACCCCCGGAGTTAAGAAGACATGCCCGTGGTACCCCCCACAGGTGGTTAGCTCAAGTATACCCTAAGGATTAAACTATAAAATGTAAGCCAAAAGGTGTTTAAATCATAAGGCTTACATGACCATATCCAAATGACATCGAATTATTTCAAATACGAACATACTTTACTATCACAAGATACCAACGATCAAAATAACTCTCAAATGTGAACGAACATATACGAAGAAGAACACAACCCGAATAAAGTTCATAGAGTACAAATATAAGTTCTATATATCAACACCAACATGAAACTATCATATTAATTTCATACGGAATAATTATGTGAAATAATAGTCAAATTCAAAATGAGGAACAAAACAAACTAATTAAATTTAACAAGAGTATCGCTGAATGAGTACGAAATCCATACCTGATACGCAAAACCACTTATAGCATATTCCACAAAATCTTACGCTCAAATGCCAACTATATCAAATACGAAATATTATTCACTACCAAACATATTCACCTCAAATTAAATATAATCCAAATTATTAATTACAAAATAATTCGTAATCCATTTAAGATGCCTTTAATTATCGCATTAGATCACTATTAATACTCCAAATTTTAAAATTAATAACAAAACTAAAGAAATCTTAAAACCCTAATATGACAAATTATTCTTAATGCGTTAGTCTACTAGTCTGACCTTATCACCATTAATTAAATCTTATTTGTTAAATAAATTAATTTTGACAGAAACTAGTCTTTAAATAATCCAATTTAGCCTCATGAATCACCCAAATTAGATTTAAAATCATTAAGTTAAACATTTTTAAATATTAGAACTTGTTGCTGAAAATTCTGCTACAAAAATTCCAAATCAATCATTTTTTAAAATTCATAACAAATCATACGTTAATCTTTAACGGTTCAAAATTGGTGAACATATTCTAAGCTTATATATGTATAACATTTCCAAAAATTATAACGATCCAACGATCAGATTAAGAGATATAACTCACGTAATATACCTTAAAATATAGAAACTGATTTTTATATTTTAACATTTATATTCAATCAAATTATATTGCTTATTATAAATTTATCTCCTCTTTCCAATTATCATGATATCTAATTCCATGTTTATATTTTATTTAAAAATAATCTCTAATTTAAAAACCCTACTTTCAAGAGTCAACTTTGACACCATATGAAATAACTCAGGTCAAATCCTGAATTCGAAATAAATCCTGGGTCAAATCCTAAGTCCGAATTGAATCAAATCTATCCAAATAAGGCCTTAAATCACTAGCCCAGTAATATCTTCTCGGGACATCTTAGCCCACCACAGACTCACCCAAAATGTTATGACTGAAGGTACTATTGTTAAGAACTTAATTCCTTATTGATGAGTGTTCTAAAATTCTAGAACCATTGTTAAGCTAATCCAAACTAAACTTTCTTTAGTGCAGAAATTCTAAAGTCAAACTGAGATGAACAACTCTAATATAGGGGATTATATATGCGTTAGCATTTAGTTGTTTGTGCACAATACATGGTACGAAGAGCTGATCCCCCTAAGTACGAAAGTAAAGGTCTGTATAGTCTAATGATTATTAAAGGTTGAGGTAGAAATACTTAATAACCTTGGGACATAGTTCATGGTCTTAAGACCCTCAGATATAAATCTCAAACCCTCCATTGCCTAAAAGTGGAGAAGTAAAGCAACCTCGAACGTTCACACCCTTAGGCGACTCGCTCAAGAATATTCTTGCTCTTCTGACTGCTCAGAAGAAAATTACACATCTTCTTCCACCAGCCAACCCTAATGGGAGGGGTTTTAATGCTACTCGAAAGTGTGCTTATCATGCCGGAGCACCTGAATATGATACTCAACATTGTTGGGCCTTGAAACACAAGATTCAAGATCTAATAGACAACGATGAGATCATGGTCACCAAACCAGATCAACCTCATGTGCAAGACAACCCTCTTCCTCAACACAAAGAAGAAGAGGTCAACATGATCAACAGAGAATCGGACAAGGTTCCAATTTTAATGGTGAATCATGCCAACCCATCAAAGACCTGAGATGGGATTATGCAAACAATTTATTGGAATGAAAGATGAAATCGTAAGATCCCAACTTATTATTTGAAATTTAATTTTCTATTTATTATTTTGAAATAGTAAGGGTTGATGTGATTAATGTGGATAGTTAGGGGTAAAATACGCAAATATTTTAAAATAAGCAAGTGGTTATAAAATATTCATTGTTTGTTTGAGAATATTCGTTTGGTCGTGGAATATTCAGATCGCTTTAGAATATTCATTTACACGGCCAAGCAACCATGTGTGGGCCCCATAACTGAAAGCGATGGATGAAGAAAACGACAAATATAAGTGGTTTAAAAAATAACTACAGTAGTTGTTATCAATTAATATCTGTTAAAATACTCTGTGGTTAAAACACAAGAAGATTACCAGATTGCACCAATTATTGATTCTTACGTAAGAAGGCACTACTCAATAATGGTTACAGAATTAATCGCTCAAGATTTTATTTTATTGATTCAATAATTCTTTGCGTTGATATTTTATATTGTTGTTGTTTCAATAATTGTCATTACCCAATATTTTTCATTATCGAAGCAATAATTCATATTATCCGAATAATATTATTAGATAACATTATTGGCAATGTCTAGAAAGTTCTCGTCTAAGGAGAGGTTTGGTCACCTAATTGCGGCGCCAAGAAGGAGAAATTTTTATTGGAAAGCCCCTCTTTCCCAAGGAACCGCCGGTTGTCACAATATTGTGATTCTCGTAATATTATTTGTGAATAATTAATTATTGATTCATATGATGAGAAAAATATTGATTTTATGTGGATATAGATGGAGAAAATTTTAATGTGACAATTGTTGAAAATTGAAATTTTATCTTTTTCTCGATAAAATAATTATTTAAATATATTATTATATTTTAATAATATAATAATGGTGATATTTTTACAACGAATGTGGGATATATGAGTATACGAGGAGGAAGAGTATTTTTGTTGCAATAAATGTTTAAAACATGTTAAACATGCTCATGGACCCCATTTATCGATCGAAATTTGATTATACTTTGTAAAATCGACTGCTTGTGGATTTTCGTCAATTTCTGTTTGGAAGTTGGAAAAACTTTCTTCCTAAAAGTTGTAGAGAATTGAATTTCCTATAAAAAGTCGCGAGATTCGAATTTTCCGATAAAAGAGCTATTTATTGTGAATTATTGAAGTTCAAGTTCAAATAATTGATTTTTGGAAGTTTAAATTATTTTAAATAAGAAAAACGTTTTTGGAATGTTTGGGGCATCTTTAACATGTGTTTGATGGCTGAAATCAGATTCTAGGCATGCGAGGAAATTTATATAATTATATTATTAATTTATTAAATTTTTCTTTTGGTGTTCTAAGCAATTTCCTATAAATAGGTGCTTAGGTTAGAATTGAAAATCACACCGTAAATCAAGTTTTCTCTCTATAATATCGAGCGTATTCTTGTGAGTATTTTGAGTATACTTTGAGTATTGTTAGACGGGCAAGTTCCTTCAAAGACTATACCCTAGTGATTCCAACTAGAAGTACTAATCTTTCGAGGTAAGGGATATTATTTTTTTTCAGAATGATATTATTTCTTCAATATCATTATGTTGAAATATTGATCTCAAGTTTTTATCAAATTTGGAACTTTTGGTGTCTGAGTTACTATTCACGTATACGCAAGACTATTCACGATACTTATTTATTATTCAATTATCACTTTAAGACTATTCATTGAAAAATGAAAAATTTTCTTTTTCGTCAAAATATCTATTCGGATACTAGCTTTGATCAGTATCCATGTTTTGATCATTCTTGAATTTTACACCACCGCGATTATTTTTGAGGTATTTTTGGACGTGGATAAAACAAAGTACTAATCCTTAATCCTTAATCCTTGTCATTTTGTTTCAATCGGATTCGCTTTCTTTTAAAAATATTTTTCATCATCTTTAGTCTTAAATGATGATATTATGGAATATCTTTGGCCGTAGAAGCAAAGATGAATGATTTCAAGAATATCTTTGGTCAGTAGTAAAAAGATGAACAGTGTTTAGATGAACATGATTAATCGATGAATATCTTTCGGCTCAGAGTGCAAAGATGAATATTTGATTCCGTATATATATTGATTGATGTTACAGGATAAAAGATAGACGATGAACTTTTAAATTCATACATGGAAGATAGTAGTTTGCATTCTCTACTTAACTCTTCTAATGAATTATTATTTCACTGTAATATTGATTTAAAATTTGTTGTCTATCAGATTCTATTAGATTTTTCCTCGTTGAAGACTAACGGTAATTTGTCAGATATTATCTTAGTCATAATATTCTTTATCGAGCTAGTTGAGCTCACCCTTTTCCTTTTTGTTCCATTTTTTTTCAGGAGGTGAGAATATAAATAGTATTTAGCTCTGGGGTATGGAATGAAGGTTCTAGAGAGAGTTGTTTAGTAGTCCTCACCATTTTTGTAAAATAATATATCAATAAATATGATGAGGATTTATTTGAGTATAGATATTGTCTAGAAGATAATATTTGTATTTAAACTCATAGTTTTTTGTTGTTGTAATAATAAAGTTGTAGTTGTTTCGCTACCATGTATTGACAACTCGTAATGGGTGATGTATACCTATTTTGGGGGCGCCACTGGTTGGTATCGTAGCTTAGGATATGATCTCCATGCGAAGATCGGGGAATAGAACTAGAGGGAGAGTCGAGTAAATCCTTCGCTAGTGTGTCCTACCTAAGCTTATTTGTTAGTTGGTCAAGATATAGGATATTATATGATATATTGATTTTCTTAATTAACCCTTGTTTTACGACAAGATTTGAGAATGTCGAATCGAGAATATTAACAATGGAAATGAGACCGTGGAGACGCTCTCAGACTCACCAACGAGGAGAACGGCAACAGTCGGGCAATGTTCCTCTTGTGAACAACACCACTTAGCGGATGATGAACGAGGGATGTTTGGAAGCATAGCTTCATGCAAAATCGACGAGGAGACTCGTGTTCAAAATATAGGAGGAAATGATAGCAATTCACGGGTTGTCACACAACCAAGCAGCTTCAAAGAGTTGGGACCACCGTAATTTAAGGGAAAGCCGATCCGATCACGGCGGAAACGTGGGTCAAGCAAATTACCAAGATATTCGATGTCTTGGGATGCACGGAGGAACAAAGGTTCCATTCGCCACCTTTATGTTCCGTGGCGAGGCGATCATCGGTGGGAGTCTGTGAAGCGCACTCCATCCAAATTTGACTCAAAGATGTCTTGGGAGACGTTTCAGAACTATTTAATGACAAATACTTTTCCGAAAGTGTTCGCTATATGAAGGAAGTGGAGTTTATTAGATCGAGCAAAACAACATGACGGTGTCTCAAAGACGAGGCAAAGTTTGCAGAGTTATCCGTGTTTTCACCTCATTTGGTGGAGAATGAGGAACGATGACATGGATGTTTCTTAGAGGTTTGAAAACCGACATACGCCAAGATCTCATTTCTCATAAATTTTCTCTCTATTCAGATGTTAAATGTGGCTCAATTATTAGAGCGAGATAACGAGTATATTCAACCGAGAGGACCACAACCAGATCGTATCGTAGATAGCAATCAATGTAATAATGATAACAATGCGGAGAAAGAAAAACAGACGGACAAAATGGTAACCACTCGGTGGTAATCATGGCCATGAAAATAGAAGAAGCGAGTCAGAGGAGATTTTAAAAAGAGGAGATTTAACAACCACTATGTGAAGACGACGAAAGCTTAAAAGAATCGGTTCTAAGGAGGAGAACGACCCACGGCCATATGTTACAAATGCGAAAAAGAGGGACATATCACCAAACCGCCCACAACAAGCTCAAGGTATGCTATAATTGTGGAAAGGAAGGACATATCGCTCGAGATTGTATAAGAATAAACCTAGTTCAATGGGGACGGTGACTCAAAAGATCGTCCCAGTAAAAGTCAAAGTCAATGATTCCGGAAGAGCGTTTGTTGTGATTGGTCATAATGCGAGGAACCCAAACGAGGTGATCACGGTAAGCTATTTATAAATTCTTGCAAAGTTTATACCTTACTTGATACCGGTGCATACCCATTCATTTATCTCTCCCGCATGTGCTCAACGCTTAAACTTGACCGGAGAAATTAGACTTTGACCTATCTCTGTGGAAACTCCGTTAGAGAAACTTTCATCACATCCATCGCTTATAAATCTTGTTTGATTCAAGTTGGCACCATCACCTTACCGTTGACCTTATCTCTTTAAAGATACTTGCTTTTGATGTGATTTTAGGATTGATTGGTTAACTACTCATCATGCCAAAATTGATTGTTTTAGTAAGGTTGTTAGTTTTCATATTCCTAACCAACCCATTGTATTTAATTCAAGCAACTAAACCATTAAAATCAATCACCATCATATCTAATCATAAAGCTATTCGCTTATTAAAAATGGATGTCAAGCTTTCTTAGCCCATGTTATGGATTTGAATAAAGACATCAAATTTGAATAATATTCGTTGTTATCGACTTTCCGACGATTTTTCAAGAACTTCCTGGCCTACCCCGTAACGTGAAGTTGAATTCTTTATTGATCTTGAACCCGGTACAAAGCCCATTTCTAAAACCCCATATCGAATGGCTCCTATTGAACTTCAGAGTTAAAGGTCCAACTACGTGAATTGTTGGACATCGGTTTCATCTGGCCCCTAAGACATCTCCTCGGGGTGCTCCTGCTCTATTCGTCAGAAGAAGAAAGACGGAGTATGCGATTTTGTACGACTATCGGAATTGAATCATGTCACCATCAAGAATAGGTATCCTCACCTCGTATTGATGACTTGTTTGACCCAGTTGCAAGGGGCACAATTCTTTTCAAAAATCGATCTTCGCTCGGATATCATCAATCAAGATTAGAACCGAGGATATTCCAAAGATCGCTTTTTAACTCTAAGACGAGCATTATGAATTCTTAGTCATGTCTTTCGGATCGACTAATGCTCCCGCGGCTTTCATGGATATGATGAACCGAGTATTTAAGGAATATTTAGATCGCTTTGTTGTTGTTTTTATTGATGACATCCTCATATATTCCAAAAGTCGTGAAGATCATGAGCACCATTTGAAGTCGGTACTCCAAAGGCTTCGTGAAAACAAACTATATGCCAAATTGAAGAAATGCGAGTTCGCTTGAGGAAGTAGCATTTCTTGGGCACGTGGTGTCAAAACATGGAGTATCCGTGGACCCGCCAAGATTGAAGCAATACAAAGTTGGGAGCAACCAAGTCGGTGGATCAAGTACGTAGTTTTTGGGCTTAATGGTTATTATCGGAGATTCGTGGAAGGGTTTTTCTAATCGCTACTCCATTAACTCAAATTAACTCGTAAGGATACAAAATTCGCTTGGAGCGTAAGAATGCGAGAAGAGTTTCCAAGAGCTTAAGAGGAGACTTATTTCTAAGACGTTTCTAACAATACCATCCGGTTCGGATGGATTTGTTATCTATGCCGATGCTTCGTGCAAAGGGTTAGGATGTGTTCTCATGCAACGGGAAAGTCATAGCCTATGCCTCATGACAACTTAAAGAGTATGAGAGGAATTATCCTACTCATGATCTAGAGTCAGCGGCAGCATGTTTTTTAAGCGCTTAAAGATATGGAGGCACTATCTATATGGGGAGAAAGTGGAGATATATTCGCACCATAAAAGCCTTAAATATTTCTTCACTCAAAAAGAACTCAACACGCAAGCAAATGACGCTGGCTCGAGCTATTGAAAGACTACGACCACACTATTCAATACCATCCCGAAAAGCGAACGTGGTAGCCGACGCGCGCCGAGTAGAAGATCATATGCGGAACGAAAAGCGATAATGTCAAGTATACGACAGAGCCAACTTTAATAGAAAAAGTTAAGGTTGCTTTCAAGCCACCGAACCTTGAGCCGATGCGTATGAAGAAGAAAGTACAAGAAGGAGCTATTCCTAAGCTTAGAATTGATGAAGAAAGAATACTTTGAGTCCACTCTAGACTTTCAGGTCCCTAACGACTCGATTTGAAGTACAAGATTATGATGGAGGCACACAATACACCATTTGCAATCCATCTCGAAGTACTAAAATGTATCGTGATCTTCGACATACATTTTGGTGGAACAATATGAAGAGAGAGATTGCAAAGTTTATCTCGATGTGTTTAACTTGTCAACGTAAAGGCGGAGCATCTAGTACCTAAGGGTCCGTTATAACCACTTGAGATTCCAAATGGAAGTGGGAACACATTACCATGGATTTCGTTATGGTCTTCCTCCTACGGCTTCTCAAGGCATCAATGCTATTTGGGTTATTGTTGATAGATTAACCAAGTCCGCTTCATTTTTTTGCCGATACGGAGACTTATTCCTCGAACGCCTTGCTAGTATGTGACGTGAATGAGATTATGAGGTTGCATGGCATGCTCAGATCCATAGTTTTGGATCGTGACCCAAGATTCACTTCAAGATTTTGGGTTAGCTTGCAAAAAGCTATGGGGCACGGATTTACGATTAGATTTCAGCATACCATCCTCAAAACGGACGGACAATCGAAAGGACTATTCAAACTCTTGAAGATTTATTAAGACTCGTGTCCTAGACTTCAAGGGCGGTTGGGATAAGTATTTACCATGGTGGAATTCTCCTACAACAACAGCTTATCGTGCAAGTATAAGTGTGGCTCCATTTCAAGCATTATATGGACGAAAGTGTCGCTCTCCAATATGTTGGGACGAGGTGGGTGAAGCAACATTGTTGGGACCCGAGAAGTTAGTACGTATGACTACTTTAAAAGATCCAAATGATTCGACAACGATACAAACCAAGACAAGATCGACAAAAGAATTATGCGGATCTTCATCGAAAGGACGTGGAATTTAGTGTAGGGGATCATGTATTGTCATGAAGTTGCTCCATGGAAGGAGTTACAAGATTTGGGAAGAGAGGAAAGCTCAATCCACGATTTATTGGTCCATTTCAAATTCTTGACCGAGTAGGAAATGTAGCCTATAGACTCGCAAGCTACCTCCGAGTATGTCTCGTGTTCATAATGTGTTTCACATATCCGTATTTCAAATATGTGAAAGACCCAACCACGTTATAGAAGTTAGAACCGGACGAGATAGCCAAGACTTAACGATGAGGAGGTACTGTCAAGATCTTGGATAGAAGGAGCATGTCCCTACGCAAGAAAGGTCATACCACAAGTTAAAGTTTTGTGGAGGAATCATGCTATAGAGGAAATGACCGGGAATTGAAACGGAAATGAAAAGTGAGGTATCCTCACCTTTTAGAAACACTGTGTACGTACGTCAATTTCGAGGACTTAAATTTCATAAGGAGGGAGGTGTAAGACCCCAACTTATTATTAATGAAATTTATTTTTTCTATTTATTATTTTGAAATAGTAAGGGTTGATGTGATTAATGTGGATAGTTAGGGGTAAAATACGCAAATATTTCAAAATAAGCAAGTGGTTATAAAATATTCATCATTGTTAGGAGAATATTCGTTTGGTCGTGGAATATTCGCATCGCTTCTGGGAATATTCGCATTTACTGCCAAAAGCCATGTGTGGGCCCCATAACTGAAAGCGATGGATGAAGAAAACGACAAATATAAGTGGTTTAAAAATAACTACAGAAGTTGTTACAAGTAATACCGTTAAAATACTCGGTGGTTAAAACACAAGAAGATTACCAGATTGCACCAATTATTGATTCTTACGTAAGAAGGCACTACTCAATAATGGTTACAGAATTATTATCGCTCAAGATTTTATTTTATCGATTCAATAATTGTTTGCGTTGATATTTTATATTGTTGTTGTTTCAATAATTGTCATTACCCAATATTTTTCATTATCGAAGCAATAATTCATATTATCCGAATAATATTATTAGATAACATTATTGGCAATGTCTAGAAAGTTCGCCTAAGGAGAGGTTTGGTCACCTAATTGCGGCCAAGAAGAGAGAAATTTTATCGAAAGCCCCTCTTTCCAGAACCGCCTCCGTTGTCAATATTGTGATTCTCGTAATATTATTTGTGAATAATTAATTATTGATTCATATGATGAGAAAAATATTGATTTTATGTGGATATAGATGGAGAAAATTTTTAATGTGACAATTGTTGAAAATTGAAATTTTATCTTTTTCTCGATAAAATAATTCATTTAAATATATTATTATATTTTAATAATATAATAATGGTGATATTTTTACAACTAATGTGGGATATATGAGTATACGAGGAGGAAGAGTATTTTTGTTGCAATAAATGTTTAAAACATGTTAAACATGTCTGGTGGACCCCATTTATCGATCAAATTTGATTATAACCGTAAAATCGCCCGCTTGTGGATTTTGGCCAATTTTTGTTTGGAAGTTGGAAAAACTTTCTTCGCAAAGTTGTAGAGAATTGAATTTCCTATATAAAAGTCGTGAGATTCAATTTTCTCGATAAAAGAGCTATTTATTGTGAATTATTGAAGTTCAAGCTCAAATAATTGATTTTTGGAAGTTTAAATTATTTTAAATAAGAAAAACGTTTTTGGAATGTTTGGGGCATCTTTAACATGTGTTTGTGGCTGAAATCAGATTCTAGGCATGTGTAGGAAATTTATATAATTATATTATTAATTTATTAAATTTTCGCTTTGGTGTTCTAAGCAATTTCCTATAAATAGGTGCTTAGGTTAGAATTGAAAATCACACCGTAAAATCAAGTTTTCTCTCTATATTATCGAGTTTATTCTTGTGAGTATTTTGAGTATACTTTGAGTATTGTTATTCTTGCAAGTTTCCTTCAAAGACTATACCCCTGATTCTTCAGCTAGAAGTACTAATCTTTCGAGGTAAGGGATATTATATTTTTTCGTAATGATATTATTTCTTCAATATCATTATGTTGAAATATTGATCTGAAGTTTTTATCAAATTTGGAACTTTTGGTGTCGGAGTTACTATTCACGATACTACCACTATTCACGATACTTACATTATTCACTTATCACTAAGACTATTCATCTAAAAATGAAAAATTTTCTTTTCGTCCAAAATATCTATTCGGATACTAGCTTTGATTGTATCCATGTTTTGATCATTCTTGAATTTTACACCAATCGCGATTATTTTTGAGGTATTTTTGGACGTGGATAAAACAAAGTACTAATCCTTAATCTTTAATCCTTGTCATTTTGTTTCACCGGATTCGTTTTTTAAAAATATTTTTCATCATCTTCACCTTAAATGATGATATTATGGAATATCTTTGGCCTCAGTAGTGCAAAGATGAATGATTTCTAAAGAATATCTTTGGTCAGTAGTAAAAGATGAGCAGTGTTTAGATGAATATGAATTAATCGATGAATATCTTCGCCTCAGAGCAAAAAGATGAATATTTGATTCCGTATATATATTGATTGATGTTACAGGATAAAAGATAGACGATGAACTTTTAAATTCATACATGGAAGATAGTAGTTTGCATTCTCTACTTAACTCTTCTAATGAATTATTATTTTCATTGCGTAATATTGATTTAAAATTTGTTGTTTATCAGATTCTATTAGATTTTTCCTCGTGAAGACTAACGGTAATTTGTCAGATATTATCTTAGTCATAATATTCTTTATCGAGCTAGTTGAGCTCACCCTTTTCCTTTTTTGTTCTTTTTTTCAGAGGAGGCTAGAATATAAGCGAAAACGTAGCTGGGGTATGGAATGAAGGTTCTAGAGAGAGTTGTTTAGTAGTCCTCACCATTTTTGTAAAATAATGTATCAATAAATGTGATGAGGATTTATTTGAGTATAGATATTGTCTGTAAGATAATATTTGTATTTAAACTCATAGTTTTATCGTTGTAATAATAAAGTTGTAGTTGTTTCTGTACCATGTATTGACAACTCAGAATGGGTGATGTATACCTATTTTGGGGGCGTCACAAAAGCTCTTTGCAAATAAATTGAGCAATTGGCAGAACTGGTGACCCACCAGCATCAAGTCACACGCCAATTAATTAGGTAAGAGCATGCCTATCTCCTTCCTTTTGTTATGAATGCTTCCTCACCACCTTTAGAAAGCGAAGCTATGGAGGATAAGGTTGCGAAGAGAGCAAATGCTAAATCCCGTCGGGATTTTTCCAATCAGAGGGAATTTACCTATTTGGGCCAATCTATGGAAGAGATAATGCAGATGTTGATCAATGAAGGAAGAATTACCTTCCTTCTCCCTCCAATCAATCCCCGTTCAGGACGGTTTAATTCTGATGAAGTGTGTCAATATCATTCACATTCTCGCGATCATAACACAGAAGAATGCTGGGCACTCCGCCATCTCATTGAGAATCTTATTGATAGCGGTGTCCTGCAAATAGTAGATGATTACACTGTACAACTCAAGTGTGGGAATGCATGTCCTACCAAATGGAAGGGATCAAGAGTGCTTATATCCAAGTAGATGATGAGATCACAAAGTATTTCCCATACAACCAATTCAACTCAAAGGAGTCGACAATCCTTTGAAAGTGGCGCGCATCGAGCCAATTTCTTTATCTTTCGCATCACAATATCCTGTTTTTCATTTTTACACAAAGTTCCATGGAATTATGGAGAAGTCAAGGATCCATGTCTCATATTATCGCATAAAGGTCGAAGGAAAATCCATCGTATCTTCCTCAACGGGTTATTAAACCTACTTACGAAGCTAAAGGGAAGTTGACCATGGAGAAGATTGAAAATTCCTCCGCACTATGGGCCACAATGAAGCCAAAGTGGTTTTAAGCTTCATGAGAAGCTCCACACCGATTTCAATACTAGACTTGGTTTTTCTTCCGAGGATCATCTAAGATCTTCATCAAGGTTTTGGAAGAAGCCTACTTGCTAAAATCAATGGATGTGGAAAAATTTCAACATTTGGTTGATCACATTTTCAATAACAATCTGATATCCTTCACTGATGACGACATACCTCCCGAAGGAACCGGTCATTGCAAGCCTTTGCATATTGCAGTTTTGTCTTTCGGGTACATGTTAGTTGGAGTTTTGATAGATGGAGGCTCATCTCTAAATATCTGTCCTTATGCCACCTTGGTGAAGATGAATATCAATCTCAAGCGGATCCAAAGTAGCCATACGGTCATCAGAGATTTTGATGGATCCCGACGAAATTCCGTTGGAAAGATTGAATTGCCAATTGAGATTAGTCCAAATACATTCAATGTATTTTTTCACGTCCTCAAGATAGACTTCGGATATAACCTATTATTGGGGAGACCATGGATACACATGGTTAGAGCTGTTCCCTCCACCTTACATCAACAACTCAAATACATTATCAATAACAGTTTAGTCACTGTCAATGCTGAGCCGAAATGTCCTGAACAAGGAACTCTACCAATTATCAGCTTCAATTGAGAAGTTAAACCGGCTAGGTTCCATACTCTGGAAATGAGTAATACGCAATACCATTCTATTGGAACGCCACTTCCCGTACCCAAGATTTCTGATGAGGTTATGTCGGCCACTCAAGAAATGATGTTATTGGGTCATCAACCTGGACACGGGCTTGGTAAAGATAAGCAGGGTATTAAGCACCCTATCCAAATTTCCAGTCAAATTAGAACAGTCGAGCTAGGATATTCTGCCAGTTCTAGACACAGGAATCCTCATAAGCACAAGCAGGTTCCTCAAGCTTCCATCGCACGATGATTTTCTATACCTTTACCTCATGAGTTGATGCAATCTCCAGTAAAGGTTCTAGCCCATGTTGTGGCTATGCTGTTTCCGAAACTAGTGCCAATCAAAGAAAAAGAGGTGCTGATTCCTGATCCCGAGGCGGAAGAAAAGGAACAAAAATGTAAACATGACACTACCTTGATGATGGCAGGCATATGCGTCATTGTTCATGATGAACATACAAACAGATACACCCCAGACGATGATTGACCCAGATGTAATAGTTATCATTCGGGAAAAGGAGGACAATGACGATCCTTCCATCACTGCAGTCCTTCAGGACTTTGCCCTCGACAATTGGAGCAGCACTCCATACATTGGTCGACGAGGGTAAAATGGGCAGAAAAATCCCTCTGCCCTGTAGATAACTTTAATTGCTTGCTTTCCTTTATAGTACTAGCAGTTATTTTATCAAGTACATGCTAACACTTTTGTATGATTGAACAATTGCATATATTAAGTGAAAACATCTTTTGTTTTAGGACTGAATTTAGATGTGTCTGTACTTGCTGATGAGGTGCTTTCTCTCCACAAGGGCTGTAACTTTGATGCAAAGTTGGACTCAGACTTGATGGACATACAAGTGGACATTGAGACACCTCAAGAGATTAAGGAATGGGTCACAGACAAACCTAAACCCAATCTTGATCAAACCACTTCTTTCAATATTGGAACCTTAGACAACCCTAAGCTAATCCAAATTGGTTCAGACCTTACCACAAATCAACGGAATGACATGGTTGCACTATTAACCCAATTCCAGGATGTGTTTGCATGGTCTCATGAAGACATGGTGGGTTTGTCCACTGACATTGTTCTTCATCGCCTTCCCATTGAAGAAGGATTCAAGCCAGTTAGGCAAAAGCTCAGGTGATTGAAACCTGAGTGGAGTTTAAAGGTTAAAGAAGAAATTGTGAAACAATTTCAAGCTGACATTATCATGGTGTCTACATATCCAAAGTAGATATCCAACATTGTTCCCGTGCCTAAACCAGGGGGAAAGGTGCGAGTCTGCGAGTCTGCGTGGATTATTGGGATTTGAACAAAGCTTTCCTTAAAGATAACTTTCCCGTGCCCTTTATCCAAATTCTTATTAACAATACTGCTTAATACGGCATGTACTCCTTTGCTGATTGCTTTGCGGGGTACCATCAAATTATGGTCGCTGAGGAAGATCGTGAGAAAACTGCTTTCATCACGCCTTGGGGAACCTTTTGCTATAGACGGTTGTCATTCGACCTCATCAATGCCGGGGCAACCTATCAGTGAGCTATGATGGCTCTTTTCCACGATTTAATGCATAAAGAGATAGAGATCTATGTGGATGACATCATTATCAAATCCCAAAAGGAGGAGGACCACTTAGACCATCTCAGAAAACTTTTCAACAGGTTGCGTAAGTACAACTTGAAGTTGAATCCAGCCAAGTGCGCCTTTGGTGTTAAGTCAGGCAAGTTGCTAGGTTTCCTAGTTAGCCACAAAGGGATTGAACTGGATCCTACCAAAATCTAGGTCATCAAGGAAATGCCCATTTCTCAGACAGAGAAGGAAATATGGGGATTTTTGAGAAGAATCAACTTCATTAGCAAATTCATTTCTCAACTCACAGCAACCTGTGAGCCTATCTTCAAGCTGTTAAGGAAGAACTCCTCCATGAAATGGAACGATGAGTGTCATAAAGCCTTCCTTACCATTAAAGAGCAACTGATTAACGCTTCTGTTTTGGTACCTCCCAGAGATGATGTTCCCTTATTCATGTACCTGTCAATAAATGACAATGCCATGGGCTGTATGCTGGGGCAAAAAGACAATAGGGGCCAATAACGAGCTATCTATTACCTCAGCAAAAGATTCAACATCAGTGAACACAAGTACACTCTGATTGAGAAGACTTGTTGTGCTTTAGCATGGGCTTCCATGAGGTTACAACATTACCTCTATGGTCACAAAACCCATCTCATATCCCGAATGGATCCTCTCAAGTATGTGTTCAGTAAGCCCATACTGAATTCTCGACTGTCCAGAGGGCAGTTGATCCTACAGTAATTTGACATCATTTACGTGATGCAAAAGTCTGTCAAAGGTCAAGGAATTGCGGATCAACCGCCGCCAAGACTGTAGGGACTACAAACCCTTGGAAACATACTTTCCGATGAAGGGATAATGACTGATTCACCTACAACATCGAGACGATATGCCAGACGTGGAGAATGTATTTTGATGGAGTCATTAACACGTAAGGCTCTCGAGCCGGAGTAGTTCTAATATCCCATGACAGTGGGAGCAAGATTCCGTCGCCATTAAATTGCAATTTGTCAAAGCACCAACAACACAAACCGAGTATTAAGGTCAGATCATGGGACTAAAACTTGCTTCGCTCAATGGGCATCAAAGTGTTAATCGCCTTTGGGGATTCCGAATTTGTAATCAGACAATCCACAAGAATATATCAAACCAAAGAATTACATTTGTTGCCTTACTATCGGCAAGTTTTACAGATGGCTTTGGAGTTCAAAGAAATTTCCTTTCTACACATTCCTCGTAATAAGAATGATTTTACAGATGCATTAGCAACGTTGGCCTCCTTGGTTTACATACCTTACAAGGAAAACATGCCAAACATCACATTTACTCTATAAAAAGCCCCAGTCTATGGGAATTACGTTGGAGAAGTATCGGATGAGCTACCTCCCATCCACAACCCTTGGTATCAGCACATCAAAGAGTATCTACGAGATGGATCTACACCCACCGAGGTGAGCCTAATCGAGAAGAGGTGGATTCATCGACTTTGCTATGAAATTCTACTCGAAAGGAGATGCACTCTACAAAAGAGATCTTTGGATTAGGTCTCCTCGAGATGTCTAGATAAAGACCAAGCTCGTAGACTCATGGATGAGATCCATGGTGGAGTATGTGGCCCTCACATGAGCGGACCCCTACTTGTCAAGAAGATCCTCAGAATGGGGCATTATTGGCTTACACTCAAGGCTGACTGTGATGATCACGTCAAGAGGTGCTATCAATGCCAGATTCATGGGAATGCTATCCACGCCCCTCCAAGGGAACTCCACAATATGAGTTCGTCATGGCCCTTCTCAATGTGGGGAATGGACGTGATCGGGCCCATCGAGCCAAAAGCCAGTAATGGATATCGATTTATATTCACCATGATTGACTACTTCACCAAATGGGTAGAAGCAGCCTCTTTCCCTAGGGTTACTAAAGAAGTCATCATTGCTTTCATCAGAAATAATGTTGTTTGTCGATATGGACAACCAAAGGTCATTGTGTCAGACAATGCTAAGAACCTCAACAACAAAATGATGGAGGAGTTATGTAGAAAATTCCACATCAAACACCTCAACTCCTTCATCTACCATCCAAAGATGAATGGTGCTGTTGAAGCGGCTAATAAAAACATCAAAAAGATCATGCGAAAATGTCCGCCAATCACAAAGAATGGCCCGACCTCTCGCCTCGACTTTATTAGCCTATAGAACTTCCATGCGTTGCTTCCACCGGGCAACCCCCACTCATTAGTTCATGGGATGGAAGCAAAGTGCTTCTATAGAGGTGGAAATGGAATCCCTCAGAGTATTGATGGATGCTCAGTTGGGTGAAGATCAATACGTACAAGACAGGTATCATCAATTATCTCTAATAGACGAAAGGCGATCAGTGGCTATCTTCCATGGTCAGTTATATCAGCAAATGATCACACGATCCTACAACAAAAAAGTCCGACTACGGCAGTTCAAACAACATGACTTGGTTTTAAAGAAGATCATTGACAACAAAGATCAATCTAAGGGAAAATTCGCTCCTAACTGGAAAGACCCATTTGTTGTCAAGGAGGTATTGACAGGAGGCGCTCTCAAATTGTAGGAAATGGATGGCGATGAATTTCCACAGCTTATCAACTCGGACACCGTGAAACGGTACTATGTTTGAAGTTACCATCAAACAAACATCCTGGTTTTGATCATCAAATCACCAGTCATTCCGGTTTTGAACCCTCTCTTTTTGCATACTCTTCTGCCCCTCAGGGAAACATATACTTAAAACCAGCAGCCTGGTATCACTTCATTTCAAACCTTACATATAATTTTGGTTATCCTGAAGATGGGATTTAACCTTTCACAATTTTGGTTATCCTGAAGACGGGATTTAACCTTTCACACTTGCAGTTTATCCTGAAGATGGGATTAAACTTTTCTACGCCAGCAGTTTATCCTTAAGACAGGATTAAACTTTTCTACGCTTGTAGTTTATCCTGAGGACGGGATCAAACTTTTTCCACACTTGCAGTTTATCCCCATTATGGGATCAAACTTTCTTCTCCCCGCAGTATAGCTTGCATATGGGATTCACACTTTTCTTCAAATTGCGATTCGTCCCCGAGGGGCTTAACCACGCCGACCGATCTCCCCACGATACACTGGGGTACGTAGGCAACCATATTCTATATGGCCCGGTCGCAATAAAGAAAAACAACAAAAACATTTCTGCCCTTTCTATACAAAAACAACAAAAACATCTCTACACCCATCTGCCTTTCACATTCAGCGTTAAACCTCTTACACCAAGTTTGAACTACGCAGACTTGATCTCCTCTTCAATAGGAGTACATATGAAGCCATTTATGTTCAGTCTAACCCCTACCAGAACAAAATACTTGTCACACGGTACCGGGATCAACCTTCAATTCACCACATTTCATCGGTTTAAGATCAAAGGGATGGAATTACCCAACCTCTTCTCACAAATAAAGATTCGGTGACCATCTAAGTCGCGATCGCGATCGTGCCTCAAAGAGCAATACCAACCCATAAGAGATGGAATTAAATAGGCTTCTCACAAATAGAAGTAATCCGACGACCATCCGTGGAAAGTGCGGTAATCTCGAGAGAGGAAGAAATAAAATCTAATTACGCACAACACGCAAATATAATGGTGGGTCAATAAGTAATAAAGTGATAAGTCGAGTATCGCTCCCTATAGTAGACAATTAGCAAGAACTCAAGCTTACAACTATCAATTTTAACTAATCCGAATTTTATTAAACTAACTTGAATAAATGAGAGAGAAAATCTTAACAACTAATACTCTAACTATCACTAATAACCCACAAAGATAAAACTCAATTTTCAAACAATACTTGGAGAATGAGAATTAGCTCATGATTTCACTCTAAGCTTTACTCAGATTAATTCACTTTTATCTCAATTCAATTCAATATTCCAGCTTTATTAATCAAGAACACGATCAGAAAGCATTAACCACCTCTCTCAAAGGCACCAATACCAAATTAACTCAAATCCACAATTAAGATAGAATTAAGCCAAACACTTCAATCAATTAACTCACAATATCTCTATGCAAATTAAATCAAAAGAAGTTTAAGATTAAGTTCTCTAACGATTACATGCGATGTTAAGTTTATCTCTACCTTAACATTCATCACAATTCTGCTATTCACAAAATTCATGAACACATGCTATATCAATTAAGTCTAGATTTAAACATCTTCTCTCGAATCTATTCAAATCCACAAAGAATCGTTGATCAGGCAATTCACAAATTCAAGCTCAAATCAATATAGATAAACCATGAATATTTTATTAAACTGAGAATTAAAGCTAATAAACCATTGTTCCACTCAAAGATCCATCAATCGCCTAAAAAGATAATTAATTCATAATAAATAAATTAACTACTGAATAAATAAAAGGAGACATCATCCCAATTACAGATAATAAAAATTAAAGAAGAATAATAAAACACCACCCTTCTCTGAATTCAATTCCTGCAATTTTCGTGAAGTTATTCCTTCTTCTCTAGACCTCCAAGCTTGATCTCCAATGTCGTTCTTTTGCAAAGTTGTGTATATCCTCGATTCCCTCTTCCTTTTACTTGTAGACCATCTCTTCTCTAGATACTCTCCTAGCTTGCCTCCACTTCCTATCCAAAACAACTTAAAACAATTCTAATTCTCCAACCATCGCCATCTAACTCCTCTTTAAAACCAATTCATCATTTCAATAAGAAGTCACGCCATAGTGGCCTTTCTCAGAATAAGTAGTACAAGGCTATAGCAACAAAGAAGGATAGATAGACCAAGAATCAACACAAATTTCAAATAAAGTAGCCAACATAAGCAATAAGATAGTTAGCATAATTCAATAAGATAAGACTCAAATTCCTACAATGACAATGACAAATACTTACACCATCGCAAGAATTTCATTAATCGATCACACAATCTCAAATGCTTCCAAACGAAGACGCCTGCTTCCTACATTAAACGAAAAACCCATCAACAAAAGAATATAAAAATGCATAAAAACAAACACAAAAATAGACCTAATCGAACACAATTCATGGTTTAAAACCTACTCATCAAAATCCCTAAACTTAAACGTTGTTTGTCCTCAAGCAAACACAATGTCATGCAATGCAATGCAAATAATCTTAAAATGTTGAATCCAAAGATCAAATTAGTAATACCAAATCACCGACAAGGCCTCGTAGAAATCATGTAAATTTAGCAATACCTCATAACTAAAAACCAATCCACAATTTCTAGCCAACCATCAATCTCAAACCGATATCACTACTATAGTAAGTGTGTGTGTACCAACAACATAAATCGACATACTATCAAATTTAAAACATAACACACACCTCTTCTAAGGCTTAAATGTAATAAATATAAGAAATCCAACAATAAGCTCGATCCAACCAAAGCTAGACACAAACCATCATAAAGGGTCAACTTGGGGTATTTATACCTCACTTAACATTCACGGGCATTTTTGCTCTTATTTCGCTTTATTATTTTTTTTTTTTTTTTTTAACCACGATCGTGCAATGTCTCATTCCATTAGGCTAACAAAGGATACCCCTTAGCGAAGCTTTCATCAACGACTCCTGCACCATATAAGACCTTAGGGCGCTTAGGTTTTAAGATACCTTCTCATGCATTTTGCTCAAGTAACAAAGGCCCCCAAACAAAAAACTAGCTATTTATATTTTTTTTTTTTTTTTTTTTTCATAAATAAAGCTTATATACCCCACATATTCCCCAAACTTAAGTTCTTGTTCAACACTAGTCATCACTACTTATTCTTATCATTCTTATATTTAAACTAGTGATGCCTTTTAGAGCTTTATTATGAATCAATTTAACGTAATCAATCTACTAATTGGTATGTTCAGGCAATCCTTTTATAATAGTTTCAAACAAGAGAAAGATTCAACTTATAACACAAAATTATTTCAAAGTTCCCTTTACTAAGTATCGCATAATTTCACCAAATTCCAACCTCATCATCGGGCCCTAAAAAACAAAGAACATATCCCAACTATCCATCGGATTCGTAAAAAAATTATATATATATATATATATATATATATATTTTATAAAACTAATTTAAAACTACTATGCAAATGAAAACTATAAACTATCATGCAAATGCAAATAAAACAAATAAAACAAACCCCCAAACTTAAATTAAGGAATGCCCTCATTACTTCATATATGCTCAAAAATAGAAAATTTGAGGACTTCGAAACCGCAGATTATCGCACGCCATCGTCTCAAGGAGGATATGTAAGCAGGATAGAGGAGTAGGTATAACGAGTGGTCGAGCATTTGATTACAACGAGCAACCGCCTCAAAGAAGCGTGTTGAATGCGTTTGATTGATCGATGCATTAAATTTTGCCTCTCTCACCAACCACATGAATTGATTCTCGGGACCCCGTGCTTGTTCTCTCGCGAGCGTGTTCCTCACAAACCGGTTCTTCTGCGCATACGGTTCTTCACTAGCCGAGGATGATGGTCATGGATCATGATGTAACCTCACCACGCTGGTGGGACTGCGGCTCCATCCCAAGCTATATACCTTTGAATAGTCAGATGGTCAATTATGGACAATGGTTGTTGAATTGGTTCATTAGGGTCACATCGCACCTCAAATTTTTCTAAGATAAATCGGTAATTAAAACCCGCAATAGCCCGCCTGTGGTACTACCCCCTCGTAGTGCTTGGCCAATGGATTCTTGAATACATTCCCCACATCAACATTATAGAAAGCAATCAATTATTCACAAGATAGTGGTGGTGAACGATTCCATACAATAATCGGGCCCGTGCTTTTAGTAACCTCGCTTAGATGGCTCGTGGGCATTAATCTAGCACAAATGAACGCATGCCATGCCTTTCCATATCGACTCAAGGTCATGTGAGGAAAACTTATCTTTCGCTCGCTCCGCCTTTTAATCGTCCATTTTGTTCCCGGTTTACATAATCAAGCAATCAACTCATCTAGCTCGGGCAATCCATCTTCATACCGGCCTTCTTGTATGCTTTCCAACCCAAAATATTCATTGATAGCTTCAAAGATAAAACGCTAATCTGCTTTTCCCCGAACCATGACAACACGATCGACATGTTCAACAGATTCACAGTAAAACTCCTTAACTATGTTGATTGTCATTGAAGTGGTTGTTTCTACTAGTTGAAACCAATCATGGTTCTACAATTTGCAATGCCATATCACCATCCAAATTTGCATTTGGTTTCAATCCTCTTTCTAGCACCAAATTTTTTCTTGCCAATCGATGTGTGGAATCTCTCTCATGCCTCTCTCGCCACAAATTTTGTATGGTCATATGTGGGCTTAGTCAAGAGGTTGATGCCCTTTGTCTTTTGTGCGATTTACATGTTGCTTCCAATTTGTCGACTCAAGAATCTCGGTTCTCAGATTTTTCTCAAACGGTGGTGGCTGAGTGTGATTCCCCAAACTTGTTTTGTTGATGAAGCCATACCCAAACAACTCAAAATTTCAGACCTTCTTCTTGATTTCACAATTCTCAACTTTTACCACTCAATATTGGATGTCACAACAACAATTTTTTTTTTGAGGGATGACGAGAATTATCACACCTTTTATAAGTCGGGTTTACTCTTTGAAGAGAAGTCCCAATTTGTATCACTTTGTGCAAGGCTAGTGTTAGATTTAGGATCGGGTTGTGATTCTCGAGTGTCAGAGTGTCAAGATGTTTAGAATGAAGGAACTTCATATATAAACAATAGAAAACTAACGGGTGGAGTGGGACTTGAAAGGGTTAGTGGTTTTGGAATTTGGAAAGGAGAAGGAGTGTAAAGATAAATTAATGTGGAGTTATGGGAAGAGGAAGTGCAATAGAATTAGAGAAGTGGAGAAGTGGTATATCGATGAAATAGAGAGGTGGAGAGGTGGAGTTATTCAATCTCAATCATGCCTCTTTAGTTGTTGAATTTCCATGCAGTGCATGGCCACACTGCTCTCGCAAGCAATGCAACGCGTGCTTCGCCTCGATGGTCTAATAGTTACTGATCCTATAGCATAGCCACATTTCTTGCCCAGCAACAAATTACTAGGTATGCAGAGATGTGGCTTTCACAAGATCATCGGCGGGCGCTTATATCACTGGTTTCGACGTGTCGCGGTGGTGCTCTGCTTCATTGCTGGCCATCATCGCGCCAGTTAGTCTCTGAGAGAAATCGTTGGTAATAAGTAAATTGGCCACGGCCCCATGCGCATAGGCAGAGTCGGGTCTTTTATTCTTCGCGATCTATAATGTTATTGCCTGATTGCACTTGCTTGGGGTTCCTGCAATTATAGAGATTTTTGTTACTCTCCAAGTATACATTCTACTGACTAAGCTATAACTAAAAATTTAAAAGTAAATAAAAGATGGAGTTTAGAACTTGGGTCGCTTCCCAAGTAGTAGTTTGGTTTAATGTCGCTAGTCCGACAAATTCCCTCATGTTTTATCATGTTGTCTCGTGAGGGTAATGTTGATGGTGTCCACATTTGCATCCTCGCCCCAAAGAATGCTTCAATCTTCGACCATTGACCTCAAGGTTTCCAATGGGTTTCTACTATATAGCCTCCACCACGGCACCATGGGAAAACCGCTTTTATGGTGAATGGTCCCACCACCGTGATTTAAGTTTCGGGAACAACCTTAGTTTTGAATTGAATAGCAAAGACAATTTTGCCCTCGCATGAACGCTCGGTGATCGATTTTCCGATCGTGCCATTTTTTCACCTTTTCCTTATATAATTGTGCATTCTCGTAAGCTTGTAATCAATTCGCCAAGCTCATTTAGTCAGTAGTAATCTCTTTCCCCACCGCCGCTGATCAAGTTCGCTTTTGAATAGCCCAAGACGCCTTTTGTGTCAGAAGCTCAACCTAAGACGACATGCCTTCCATACAACAACCGGTAAGGTGACATGCCAATTGAGTCTTCAGATGCTATCCCAGATGCCCAAAGTGCATCATCTAATCGGGTTTACCAACTTACGATTTGGGTCGACTACTTTCTCCAATATTTTCGACCTCCCTCGCTTGACACCTCCGTTGTCCATTGGTTTGGGGATGATAAGTCGTCGCTATTTTGTGGTCGACCCTATATTTTGCCAATGTAGGTCAGAATGCTTTGTTGCAAAAATGACTTCCTCATCACTTATTATGGCCCCTGTTCCAAACCTTGTAAAGATATTTTTTCAGAAAATCTTAGGACCACTTTGGCATCGCTCGATGGTAAGGTCATGGCTTCTACCCATTTTGAGACGTAGTCCACCGCAAGTAAAATATATTGATTGTCGAGAGACGAGGGAATGGTCCCATGAAGTCAATGCCCCATACGTCAAGATTTCAACCTCTAATATTACTTGTAACGACATCTCATTTCTTTTTGATATGTTACCCACTCTTTCGACAAATGATCACATGTTTTGACAAATCGGTGAGCGCCTTTAAATGTGGTCAGCTAATAAAACCCCGATCAAGCACCTTGTCACCGCTGTTTTATACTACCATAATGCCCGCCATATACGCAGATGAGTGACATTTGTGCAAGATGTTCTTCACTTCGCTTGTAAGGCACACATCTTCTGGATCATCTTATCTAAGACACTATTTGAACAAGTACGTCCGTCCCACATATACCATTCGACATCGCGTAAACTTTTTTTCTCGCCGCCGTAAGATCGTGGAGGTAGTATTCATCGACGAGATAATTGACGAAGTCTCGTGATACCATGGTACTTCGTTTGAATCTCAATAATTGCTCATCCGGGAAGGTTTCATTGATGACACACTTATCCTCTTTTCTTTGTCAAAATTTTCCAAATTTCGACAGATGATCAACAACTTCGTTCTCTCGTCTCCCCTTTTCGTCTTGATCTCTAAGTCAAATTCTTGTAGGAGGAGGATCCATCGGATAAGACGTGGTTTTGCGCCTTTCTTTGCTATCAAATACCGAATGGCCGCATGATCCCAGATAAACTATTACCCTTGTTCCTATCAAGTAGGGCCCAAATTTATCAAACGCGCATACCATCGCAAGTAATTCTTTTTCTCGTTGTTGTGTAGTTCAATTGAGTCTCTCGTGAGTGTTTTACTTGCATAGTAAATAGCATGGAATATCTTATTTTGCTGTTGGCCCAACATGTTTTCGATTGCATAATCACTTGCATCACACATTAATTCAAACGGCATGCTCCAATCCTGAGCGACGATAACGGGGTCAGAAGTTAGCTTTTTCTTCAACAACTCAAGGCCAACTTACACTCCTCATCGAACTTGAATATCGAATCCTTCTCCGTGAGGCTACACAATGGTTTTGCTATTTTTGAAAAATCCCGAATGAACCTCCTATAGAACCCTCGCGTGTCCTAGAAAGCTTCTAATACCCTCGATTGAACTCGACGTGAGGCAATTTCTCAATTGTTTCCAATTTTGGCTTTATCGACCTCCAATCCTTGCATCAAGACTTTCAGGTCCCAAAATTATGCCTTCTTCCACCATAAAGTGGCATTTTCCCAATTAAGTACCAGATTTGTGTCAAGGCATCTCAGAAGACCATTACTAGATTTTCCAAGCACGCGCCAAAATTATCCCCATGTATGCAGAAATCATCCATGAAGACTTCCACATTCTTTTCCACCATATCCGAGAAGATGGCCATCATGCACCGCTGAAAGTGGCAGTGCATATACACAAATCAATGACATTCTCCTAATGCGAACGCATCGCACGGACACGTAAATGTTGTCTTTTTTCGATCCTCCTGAGCGATGACAATTTGATTATACCCCGAGTATCCATCCAATAAACAATAGTAGTATGCATTACCCGCCACTGTTTCTAGCATTCGATCGATGAAGGGCAAAGGAAATGATCCTTGTGAGTTGCTTTTATTCAATTTTTCAGTAGTCCATGCAAACTCTCCATCCAACCACCGTTTTGTTGGAATCATTTCATTGTTTTCATTTTCAACCACACCATACCTCCTTTTTTTCTAAGACACATCAGACCGGGCTAACCCACTTGCTATCCTCAAATTGGGTAGATGATACCATGCGTCTAACCACTTTCGTAATTTCCTTCGACTACTTCTTTTCATGATCGGATTGAGCCATCTCTCGTTGTTCCACGAACCGGTTTAGCATCATCCTCCGTCAAAATTTTGTGCATGCAAAAGGATGGATCGATTCCTTTGATGTCCGCTATTGTCCATCCTATCGCCGATTTATGTTCCTCAAGCACTGCAGCAAATTTTTCTTCCCGCAATTGCTTAGTGCAGCAGTAAATAATAATAGGTAAAGAATTTGATCGGCCTAAATACGCATACCCAGGTGTTTAGGAGTGGTTTCAACTCAAGAATTGGTGGTTCCTCCAACGACGATTTCATTCTTGTCGTTGTCCGCTTCTTCCATGTGCAATGTTTCAATGGTGCTTTAAAATCGCTTACTCGTGGCGTAGAGTCCAATACTTGCAAATATTCTCCAATTTCCGGATCGTCAAGTCCTTCACCTCCCAATAATGTTGTCACCAATGGATCGCTTCTTCCAAGCTCTTGTTTCATGTCTTCGCCAACTATGTGGTCAATAAGATCCATTCTAAAACATTCTTCGCCATCCGCTCGGGAATTTCATGGCCTTAAACACATTGAATTTAATTTCCGGTCTTGAACCCTCATACCGGGCTTCCTTTTTTGTACATCGATGAGCGCCCCACCATAGCCAAGAAAGGCCTCCCTGTAATGATTGGGATGTTTTTATCTTCCTCATAGTCTAAGATGATGAAGTCTGCAGGGAATATGAATTTGTCCACCTTCACTAGGATGTCTTCCACAATGCCTCTTGGATATGTTACTGACCTATCTGCCAATTGCAAAGAAATGTTTGTAGGCTTGGGTGCAGGCAACCCCAACTCTGTGTAGACCGATAACGGCATAAGATTCACACTTGCTCCCAAGTCACACGTACATTTGTGAACGCCGATTCTAAATGTGTATGGAATGGTGAAGCTACCCGGTCTTTCAACTTTGGTGGCAATTTTCACCGAAACATCGCACTACACTCTTCTATTAAAGCTACCGCCTCATAGTCTCCCAACTTCTTCTTTCTCGATAGAATCCCTTTCATGAATTTGGCATAACTAGCATCCGCCTGTGGCTTCGCAAACGGATATTGATTTGAAGTTTCTTAAAACTTCCAAAAATTTTTGTAATTGTTTGTTTACTTTTTCGCTGAAGTCTGTGGCTTAAATGGTGGGGAGGATAGCTAATCGGTTCGCTTTCACTAGGATGCTCGTTACCGGGTTTATCTACTCTGCTCCGGCCTCAATCTCTCAGATTTTTCAGATCCTCGCCTCAACTTCCTTTACACCCGCTTATTTTTTTTTTGCCCTCAAGATGTCTTCCACTCCTCAACATAATAGCTTGACATTGCTCGTGATTACCTTTTCGGTTTCTTTTTCAGATCACCGGGTAGTGTTCCTTGTGGTCTATTATTCAATGCTAGTGCAATTTGTCCTATTTGATTCTCCAAATTCTTGATTGTAGTTTTTGTGATTTCATGGCTATTTCTTGTGCTTTCATAGCCATTGCTTGATTTTTCATGGTCGCTTCATCATTGGTTATGTACTTTGTCACCAACTCCCTCCAGATCCGATTTCTTGGTATTGGGTTGGTTGTTGATGTGTCCAAACTCGGGGATAAGATGGCCTGGAGCTTGTTGTTGCCGGTTATTACTCCACGATAGATTCGATGGTTTTATTCCCTGGTCAGACGATTTCGATAGGTGTTTTATGGAATTCTATCAGTAGCTACCCACAAATTGCACATGAGGTCGGATTAATTGCACATTGGTCCGTAGAATGTTCTCCCGCCGCACAACTCACAAATACTTGCCACTTGTCAGATTCATCAGGTTTGTTGCAATCAGTATTCTCGCCCATAATCAATTTCTTTGAGAGTGCCAAATTTGTGCTTCAGATTGCCGCCATTCCATCAACTTCTAACACTCGCGACCTTTGCTTGATTCATTCTCGCCAGGCCATCGGTAATTGTTAGTCGCCATAGTCTCTATCAACTCATACGCTTCCTCATAACTCTTTGCCATAAATGCTCCACCAAGTCGTGATCAATGCTCGCTCGATGTTTCCATTCAATCCATTATAAAATGTGTTCAATTGCAACCATTTCGCAACCCATGATGTGGACATTTTCAAGTAATTCTTTATATCATTCCCATGCCTCATACAATGACTTCGTGTTGTTGTTTCAAACATCGTTATCTCGCTCCTCATTTTTTTGCCATTTTGCAGTGTGGGAAAAATTTGGCGAGGAATTTCGAGCTAGGTCTTCCCATGTAGTTATAGATCCGGATGGTAGGAGGAGGTAGCCAACTCTTCTTCTTTGTCCCGTAAGGTGAATGGGAACAAGTTAAGTCAGATCGCATCATCCGACACTCCATTATACCGAAAAGTGTCGATATCTCAAGGAAATCGACCAGATGCTCGCTTTGATCGCCATTCGCCAACCCCCAAATCGAATCAATTTCAATCATTTGAATTGTTTCCCACTTAATTTCAAACGATTTGCAGCTATCATGGGCCTCGTGATGCTTGATCATAGCTTCACCACCTTTTGGTGTATGTAAGTCCCTTAGTGCTTTATGATCTTCTACCGCCATTTCTCTTCTTTTTCGTGTGTCTCAAATTCGCCTTGTTTCCTTAATCCACTTACTCAATCTTTGAAATCTTTTCTCGATGTCGCCCTCAAAAGGAAGCAGTGTCGATTTTTGGACCGAAGTTTGCATAAACCGCTTCAATCACCAAATAAGATAACAAACAAAAAAAAAAATTGTTTAAGTAAAACTCAATTAATTTAACTCGATATTGTAATAAATTAAGATCTAGCTAATATGTCCCCAAAGAACTGGCGCCAAAAACTTGTTGGGTAAAATCTAATTACGCACAACACGCAAGTATACGTGGTCAACAAGTAATAAAGTGATAAGTCGAGTATCGCTCCTACGTAGACAATTAGCAAGAACTCAAGCTTACAACTATCAATTTTTAACTAATCCCAATTTTATTAAACTAACTTGAATAAATGAGGAGAAAATCTTAACAACTAATACTCTAACTATCACTAATAACCCACAAAGATAAAACTCAATTTTCAAACAATACTGGAGAATTAGGCTCATGATTTCACTCTAAGCTTTACTCAGATTAATTCACTTTTATCTCAGTTCAATTCAATATTCCAGCTTTATTAATCAAGAACACGATCAGAAAGCATTAACCACCTCTCAAAGGCACCAATACCAAATTAACTCAAATCCACAATTAAGATAGAATTAAGCCAAACACTTCAATCAATTAACTCACAATATCTCTATGCAAATTAAATCAAAAGAAGTTTAAGATTAAGTTCTCTAACGATTACATGCGATGTTAAGCGATCTCTACCTTAACATTCATCACAATTTCGCTATTCACAAAATTCATGAACACATGCTATATCAATTAAGTCTAGATTTAAACATCTTCTCTCAAATCTATTCAAATCCACAAAGAATCGCTGATCGTGCAATTCACAAATTCAAGCTCAAATCAATATAGATAAACCATCAATATTTTATTAAACCGAGAATTAAAGCTAATAAACCATTGCTCCACCCAAAGATCCATCAATCGCCTAAAAAGATAATTAATTCATAATAAATAAATTAACTATCGAATAAATAAAAGGAGACATCATCCCAATTACGTATAATAAAATTAAAGAAGAATAATAAAACACCACCCTTCTCTCTCAATTCAATTCTCGCAATTTTCGTGAAGTTATTCCTTCTTCTCTAGACCTCCAAGCTTGATCTCCAATGTCGTTTCTTTTTTGCAAAGTGTGTATATCCCTCGATTCCCTCTTCCTTTTACTTGTAGACCATCTCTTCTCTAGATACTCTCCTAGCTTGCCTCCACTTCCTATCCAAAACAACTTAAAACAATTCTAATTCTCCAACTATCGCCATCTAACTCCTCTTTAAAACCAATTCATCGCCTCAACAATAGCCAATACTTATAGTGGCCTTCCCAAGCAAAGCATAACAAATACCATAGCAACAAGAAGAGACAGACAGACCAAGCAAATAAGTCAACAAATTTCAAACAATAAACAACAACATAAAGCAATAAAGAGTTAGCACAATTCCAAATAAGACTCAGCCCTCACTTACAATGACAAAATACACACCATCAAGAATTTTCATTAATCGATCACACAATCTCAAATGCTTCCAAACGCAAGACGCCTACTTTTCCTACATTAAACGAAAAACCCATCAACAAGAATATAAAAATGCATAAAACAAACACAAAAATAGACCAATCGAACACAATTCATGGTTTAAAACCTACTCATCCGATCACCATGTTTGATGTTGATATACTATCATACCATGAATAAGATACAGATACCACCAAAATGGTAGGGTATGATCAATACGACTAATCGTCGAAGAAGACATCTCAGCTGGCCGTGTCATAAGACCATCCAGGGTCAATCTTTGAATATCTATGGACATACATACATATGCATAACATAATAACATACATGATACAATAGATGGCAATATGATATAGGGAATGCAAAATTGTACATACATTCCTAAGTATATCATCATCTAATACATCTCTATACAGCTAAAATACAGGGAAATGGGACGAAGCTACCCAACATCTAACAAAGGCCTATCAAAAGATATAGCGAGAATGGGATGAAGCTACCCAGCTGCCGACAGAGGCCTATCAAAAGAGATAATGAGAAATACATCAGAAAAAGTCAATGGTGTTGATGTCTACATCATCGACATCGTCTAACGATGTAACTCCTCCCGAGTCAGTGATTTCTATCTCTTGGGGATGTCGGTCGACATAAAGGAGGATTTGCACCAGCAAAACCATATGGGTCACCTGAGGGGCCAACGTCAGAGCAGGAAGGATCAAAAGTATCTACCTCTGAAGGATCTTTGCCCAAATGCCGAATGAAAAGATGTGACCGGTCCAGCTGCCGAGTTAATCTGTTAATCTGTGTCACATGAGTCGGATCTCTGACACAGGCTAGCCAATCCATCATAATCATAGATCATGGAACCATATCCCCCATAAACTATGTGGATAGCGGGTTTGAGCTCCAATAGTACGAGGATCCACAATCTTTGGAACATCTCCCGAGACCGGGGGCCCTCGACAATGTAAACCGTCAATCCCCATCAATGGGATGTCAATAACGGGTGATCATGCTAAACAGCCAATAACGCCTAACAGAGGCAAGATCGGTATCACGGATCTCTCATGTAAGTACTCCTAATAGCACGCCTCCTAAATAGAGCTCCCATCCTCCATCCGCGTGAAGAGAGGAATCTTGCATGGGTGGAAATGACGTACTTACTCCGGTTGGGTACCCATCCTCAAAACCAACTCCCAAATGCTCTCCAAAGTAGGGAATCCATGTGATGACATCGATTGTCAATAACTCGGTCATGGCGATAATGAGTGAAACCTCAAAGAATAGGGACCTCCTCCAAAGATGGAATGATGCCATCTCCATCCTCGTGGATAGGTATCTAATCCTAACACGCTCACATGACGTAAACAGGGAAGCCTCTCATAGGCCCAAAACCGCCAACACAAAGGCAAACATCTGGCCGTTAGTCAACACTCTTAACCTATACACATGGAAAAGACAAGAGAAACACTCACCGGCCGATTGCATGACGCATTCCTCGAGGAAATAGGCAAAGTTGTAGTAACCCCAATCATACTCTCCTATATCGATCCACGTGTCGAGTGTATACCGATCAAAGCGAAGGACACCGTAGAGGAATTATCTGCTATGAAGCAGCCCCTAATGATCATCAGGAATAATCTCCAAAGAATGTGATCCCTGACTCTCACATCATCGGGTATGGGCTCACTCAACAACTCGCTCATAGCATCTATGCTCAAAGGACCCGTACGAACAGTCCTGCCCTTGAGCGCCTCCGCCAGAACTCCCAACAAGGATCTGACGGTAGTAGGGGTGATATCCGTTGTGCAAGGCACTGGATCCCCTCCAAACTCCATACTTGTGATAAACTGCTAATCCATCGGTGTCATCATCACCTCACAGTCCAGCAAATGGAGTGATTGAGTCTGGTGAAACCACCGCTCAGACAATGTCCTGAGGTAACCCTAGGGACAGCGACGGGGTAGAATGGAGAAGAACATCCCAAATCCCCAGCCATGGACGATCGATCTGTAGTCATCATGCAAAGCCTGATAAATAGAGTGGATGCTAAACTAGTTCCCTCGAGGCTGTGTGAAGCCAGGAACTTACATCAAATGCAGATCAACATCAGAATCTTTGATTCCTCATCAATTGGAAATAAGGAAGATTAAAGATCAAACTTCATACCTTGTTTGCATGCAGGTATCTTTCAAGGATGCCTACTCAAGTCACCCAGGAAGATCCAGGTTCGCCACTGAATACTCGCAATTCTCCTTACGGGGAACACGCATGACAGAGCGCGGGAACCTCGACGGTACATCCTCCTTTTTCGCCCTCAACATTTGGCACTTCAACCGAATATGACATATCAACGCCTCCACTAAACGCACGAGGTCATTCGGCGTGAATGACATTGAGGCTCTTTAGAAGCTCTCCTCCGCAGACACCGAAGTGGTCCTGCATGGGAACTACTCCTACTGATCCGGATCCATAATATCTCGACAACAAGTCTCCAAATCACCTCGTAAAGGGTATGATAAATTCTTACATGGAGCTTTTCAAAATGCATTGTTTTAACATACATCTATGTAGAGTTAAAATGCAATGACTACCCAATACCTACATTTTGGGAAAATTTTACCATAGCCCCTTTGTAAATGGGACTATCCACACGCACATAGGCATGACTAGGTGGCCATTTAGTAGCACACACCTGTGCAGTCATATACATCCTACATGCATTAATCACATCACAAAGAAAAAATCCGTAAGTGTAGTCTAATTACCAGGATTATTTTTCTTTTCTACCTTTACTCATTTATCCTCAGATAGGATAAGAAATGACAGTAAAAGGTGTCAATTTGACTTTTTCGAAAGTCAATTTTTTTTCACATCATTATGTTCAACATGGTTTAATACTAACATTTGCTATGTTGAATATTTTTTATCAAGTCATATCGGCATATATATTCACTACTATGTGTCTAAATGCATTTCATGTGATAAGTCATTTTCCAAACGGATAAACCGAAAAAATACATGCATACACGCTACTGTGACGGTGAAGAACGCTTTTACGGTAAGAATATCTGAGAAAGTTGCCCAAACTCAGCAGATCGAAGAAGAGCTCTCGGATTTACTTCATCGCCATGACCCAAAATAGGTATACATCACTGATATTACGAGTTGTCAAATCGTAGTACGAAACAACTACAACTTTATTATTATTACTGATAAAAGCGTGAGTTTGAATACAAATATTATCTTCAGACAATATCTATACTCAAATAAATCCTCATCACATTTATTGATACATTATTTTACAAAAATGGTGAGGGACTACTAAACAATCCTTTCTAAAACCTTCATTCCATACCCAGGCTCGTACTGCATATATATTCTAGCCTCACGAGAAAAATGGAACAAAAAGGAAAAGGGTGAGCTCAACTAGCTCGATAAAGAATATTATGACTAAGATAATATACAACAAATTATCGTTAGTCTTGACGAGGAAAAAATCTAATAGAATCTGATAGACGACAAATTTTAAATCAATATTAGCGGTGAAATAATAATTCATTAGAAGAGTTAAGTAGAGAATGCAAACTACTATCTTACATGTATGAATTTAAAAGTTCATCGTCTATCTTTTATCCTGTAACATCAATCGATATACATACGGAATCAAATATTCATCTTTGCTACTACAGGTTGAAAGATATTCATCGATTAAGTCGTATTCATTTAAACACTGTTCATCTTTTTGCAAAGATATTCTGAAATCATTCAAGAAGATATTCTTGAGAAATCATTCATCTTTTTGCCTTTCTGGGCCAAAGATATTCTTAAGAAATCATTCATCTTTTGCACTCTGGCCGAAGATATTCCATAATATCATCATTTAAGGCGAGGATGATGAAAAATATTTTTTTAAAAGCGAATCCGGTGAAACAAAATGACAAGGATTAAGGATTAAGGATTCGTACTTGGTTTTATCCACGTCAAAAATACCTCAAAAATAATCATAGTGGTGTAAAATTGAGAATGATCAAAACATGGATCTGATCGAGTTAGTATCCGAATAGATATTTTGGACGAAAAGAAGAAATTTTATTTTTTGGTGAATAGTCAGTAGTATCGTGAATAGTCAGTATCGTGAATAGTAGTGCAAGTATCGTGAATAGTAACTCAGACACACCAAAAGATAGAAATTCCACAAAAACATCTTCACGCTTCATGAATAGTACTTCGTGAATAGTAACTTCGTGAATAGTAACTTCGTGAATAGTAACTTCGTGAATAGTAACTCATGAATAGTAACCCATGAATAGTAACCCAGAGCATGAAAAAGTTCCAAATTTGATAAAACTTGGATCAACATTTGATTATAATGATATTGAAGAAATAATATCATTCTGAAAAAAATAATATCCACTTACCTCGAAAGATCGAGTACTTACATTTGGAGGATATAGTCTTTGAATGAACTTTGCCGTATAGCAATACTCAAAGTATACTCAAAATACTCACAAGAATCGCTCGATAATATAGAGAGAAATAGAGAAAACTTGGTTTACGGTGTGATTTTCAATTCTAACCTAAGCACCTATTTATAGGAAAATGCTTAGAAACAGCAAAAAAAGAAAATTTAATATAATATTAATATAATTATACAAATTTTCCTTAGCCCACTCTTTGGTCAAAACACCAGCCACACATGTTAATGATCAAAAAAAAAATACAAAAAACGTTTTTCTTAAAAAAATAATTTAAACTCCCAAAAATCAATTATTTGAACTTGAACTTCAATAATTCATAATAAATAGCCCTTTCATCAGAAAATTCGAATCTCTATGAGTTTTTATAGGAAATTCAATTCTCTACAACTGCAGAAGAAAGTTTTCCAAATTCCAAATAGAAATTGGTAGAAATCCACAAGCGGGTGATTTTACAATTTATAATCAAATTTGGTCGATAAATGGGGTCCACCAGACATGTTTAACATGTTTTAAACATTTAATGCCACAAAAATACTCTTCCTCCTCATATACTCATATATCCCACATTCATTGTAAAAATATCATAGTTAATATATTATTAAAATAATATATTTAAATGAATTATTTTATCGAGAAAAAGATAAAATATTAATTTTCAACAATTGTCATTTTAAAATTTTCTCCATCTATATCCACATAAAATCAATATTTTTTCCTCATCATATAAATCAATAATTAATTATTCACAAATAATATTACTGAGAATCACAATATTGATGACGAGGCGGTTTCAGGGAAGAGGGGCTTTCGATAAAAATTTCTTAACTTCTGGTGGCATGATTAGGTGACCAAACCTCTCCTTGAAGCGAGAACTTTCTAGACATTGCCAATAATGTTATCTAATAATATTATTAGGATAATATGAATTATTGCCGATAATGAAAAATCTTGTGTAATGACAATTATTGAAACAACAATGATATAAAATATCAACGCGACAATTATTAACTTCGATAAAATCTTTGAGCGATAATTCTTGTAACCATTATTGAGTAGTGCCTTCTTACGTAAGAATCAATAATTGGTGCAATCTGGTGTACTCTTGTTCAACAACAGCGTATTAGTGTGTTTTAACCATAGGGTATTCAACGATGATTACTTGGTAGCGGTAACAACTTCTGTAGATTATTTAAAAACAACTTATATTTGTCGTTTTCTTCATCGATCGCTTTTTAGTTATGGGGCCCCACATGCGTGCTGCTTGGCAGAGTAAATGCGAATATTCCCGAGCGATACGAATATTCCACGACCAAACGAATATTCCCAAACAACAATGAATATTTTATAACCACTTGCTTATTTTGAAATATTTGCGTATTTAACCCATAGCTATCCACATTAATCAAATCAACCCTTACTATTTCAAAATAATAAATAAAGGAAATTCCTTTTTATTTAAAATTTTGAGGGTCTTCTGACCTCCCTCCTTATGAAATTTCGTCCTCGAAATTGGCGTCACGATACACAGTGTTTGAAAAGGTGAGGATACCTCGCTTTCATTTAGTTTCAATTCCGGTCATTTCCTCTATAGCATGATTCCTCCACAAAACTTTAACTTGTGGTATGACCTTTCTTAGCGTGGGACATGCTCCTTCTATCCAAGATCTTGGTGGTACCTCCTCATCATCGTTAAGTCTTGATTTATCTCGTCCGGTTCTAACTTCGATAGCGTGGTTCGGGTCTTTCACATATTCTGAAATGCGGATATGTGAAACACATTATGAACACGAGACATATTCGGAGGTAATGAGTCTATAGGCTACATTTCCTACTCGGTCGAGAATTTGAAATGGACCGATAAATCGTGGATTGAGCTTTCCTCTCTTCCCAAATCTTGTAACTCCTTCCGTGGAGCGACTTCATGACAATCATGATCCCCTACATTAAATTCCCCGTCCTTTCGATGAAGATCGCATAACTCTTTTTGTCGATCTTGTCTTGGTTTGTATCGTTGTCGAATCATTTGGATCTTTTCGGTGATAGTCATACGTCTTAACTTTCGGGTCCCAACAATGTTGCTTCACCCACCTCATCCCAACATATTGGAAGCGACATTTTCGTCCATATAATGCTTGAATGGAGCCACACTATATTGCACGATAAGCTTTGTTGTTGTAGGAGAATTCCACTGATGGTAAATACTTATCAACTACCCTTGAAGTCTAGGACCCTGAGTCTTAATAGATCTTGAGAGTTTGAATAGTCCTCTCGATTGTCGTCTGGTTTGGGGATGGTATGCGAACTAAATCGTAAATCCGTGCCCATAGCTTTTTGCAAGCTAACCCAAAATCTTGAAGTGAATCTTGGGTCGCGATCCGAAACTATGGATCTGGGCATGCCATACTGACCTCACAATCTCATTCACGTCACATACTAGCAAAGGCGTTCGAGGAATAAGTCTCCGTGTCGGCAAGAAATGAAAGCGAGACTTGGTTAATCTATCAACAATAACCCAAATAGCATTGATGCCTTGAAATAGTAGGAAGACCCGTGTGAAATCCATAGTAATGTGTTCCCACTTCCATTTCAGGAATCTCAAGTGGTTCTGACGGACCCTTAGGTACAAGATGCTCGCGCCTTTACGTTAGCAAGTTAAACACATCGAGATAAACTTTGCAATCTCTCTCTTCGTATTGTTCCACCAAAATGTATGTCGAAGATCACGATACATTTAGTACTTCGAGGATGGATTGCAAATGGCGTATTGTGTGCCTCCATCATAATCTTGTACTTCAAATCAGTCGTTAGGAAACTGAAAGTCTAGAGTGGACTCGAAGTATTCCTTCTTCATCGATTCTCGCTTAGGAATAGCTCCTTCTTGTACTTTCTTCTTCACGCGCGCATCGACTTCCGGATTCGGTGGCTTGCAAGCGACCTTAACTTTTCTATTAAAGTTGGCTCTGTCGTATACTTGACATCATCCTTTTCGTTCCGCATATATGATCTTCTACTCGATGCGTCGGCTACCACGTTAAACTTTACCGGGATGGTATTGAATAGTGTGGTCGTAGTCTTTCGATAGTTCGAGCCAGCGTCATTGCCTTAGCGTGTTGAGTTTTTTTGAGTGAAGAAATATTTAAGGCTTTTATGGTGCGAATATATCTCCACTTTCTCCCCATATAGATAGTGCCTCCATATCTTTAAGCAGCGAAAGCATTGCTTTACTTGACTCTAGATCATGAGTAGGATAATTCCTCTCATACTCTTTAAGTTGTCGCGAGGCATAGGCTATGACTTTCCCGTTGCATGAGAACACATCCTAACCCTTTGCACGAAGCATCATTTGTAGATAACAAATCCATCCGAACCGGATGGTATTGTTAGAAGCAGTCTTAGAAATAAGTCTCCTCTTAAGCTCTTGGAAACTCTTCTCGCATTCTTCACTCCAAGCAATTTTGTATCCTTAGGAGTTAATTTGGGTTAATGGAGTAGCGATTAGAAAACCCTTCCACGAATCTCAGATAATAACCATTAAGCCCAAAAACTTCGTACTTGATCCGCAAACTTGGTTGCTCCCAACTTTGTATTGCTTGATCTTATTTGGATCAGCGGATACTCCGTGTTTTCGACACCGCGTGCCCGAGGAATGCTACTTCCTCGAAGCGAACTCGCATTTCTTCAATTTGGCATATAGTTGGTTTTCACGAAGCCTTTGGAGTACCGCTTCAAATGGTGCTCATGATCTTCACGGCTTTTGGAATATATGAGGATGTCATCAATAAAAAACAACAACGAATTGATCAAATATTCCTTGAATACTCGGTTCATCATATCCATGAAAAGCTGCGGGAGCATTAGTTAGTCAGAAAGACATGACTAAGAATTCATAATGCCCGTCATCAGGAGTTACGAAGGCGGTCTTTGGAATATCCTCGATTTTAATCTTCAATTTGATGATATATCGAGCGAAGATCGATTTTGAAAAGAATTGTGCCTTGCTTATTTGGTCAAACAAGTCATCAATACGAGGTGAGGATACCTATTCTTGATGGTGACATGGTTCGATTCAGATAGTCGTCTACAAATCGCATACTCCGTCTTTCTTCTTTCTGAATAAAGCAGGAGCACCCCGAGGAGATGTCTTGGGGCCAATGAAGCCAGATGTCCAACAATTTCTGTAGTTGGACCTTTAACTCTGAAGTTCAATAGGAGCCATTCGATATGGGGTTTTAGAAATGGGCTTTGTGCGGGTTCAAGATCGATAAAAATTCAACTTCACGTTACGGGGTGAGGCAAGGAAGTTCTTGAAATCGTCGGGAAAGTCGATAATGACGGGAATATTATTCAAATTTGGCGTGTCTTTATTCAAATCCATAACATGGGCTAAGAAAGCTTGACATCAGTTTTTTAATAAGCGAATAGCTTTATGATTAGATATAGCGGTGATTGATTTTAATGGTTTAGTTGCTTGAATTAAATGCAACGGGTTGGTTAGGAATATGAAAACTAACAACCTTACGAAAACAATCAATTTTGGCATGATGAGTAGTTAACGATCAATCCCTAAAATCACATCAAAAGCAAGTATCTTTAAAGAGATAAAGGTCGGCGGGTAAGGTAATGGTGCGACTTGAATCAAACAAGATTTATAAGCGGTGGATGTGATGAAAGTTTCTCTAACGGAGTTTCCACGAGATAGGTCGAAGTCTAATTTCTCGGTCGAGTTTAAGCGTTGAGCACATGCGGGAGAGATAAATGAATGGGTATGCCAAGGTATCAAGTAAAGGTATAAACTTAGCGAGAATTTATAAATAGCTTACCGTGATCACCTCGTTTGGGTTCCTCGCATTATGACCGATCCTGACAAAGCGCTCTTCCGGAATCGTTGACTTTGACTTTTACGGGAACGATCTTTTGAGTCCGTCGTCCCCATTGAACTAGGTTTCACTTCTTGTCTGATCTCGGCGATATGTCCTTCCTTTCCATAATTATAGCATACCTTGAAGCTGTTGTGGGCGGTTTGGTGATATGTCCCTCTTTTCGCATTTGTAGCATATAATGGGTGGTCGTTCTCCTCCATAGAACCGATTCTTTGCTGTGGCCTTTGTGTCATCTTCACATGGTCGTTGTTAAATCTCCTCTTTTAAAATCTCCTCGACTCGCTTCTTCTATTTTCATGGCCATGATTACCACGGAGTGGTTACCATTTACGTGTCCGTCATTTCTTTCTCATGAGTTATCATTATTACATTGTTGCTATCTACGATCGATCTGGTTGTGGTCCCTCGGTTGGTAGTACTCGTTATCTCGCTCTAATAATTGAGAGCCATGTTTACAACATCCGAATAAAGAGAAAATTTATGAGAAATGAGATCTTGGCGTATCTTGGGTTTCAAACCTCTAAGAAACATCCGCGTCATCGTTCCTTCCTAATTCTCCACGAATGAGGTCTGAACACTGGATAACTCTGCAAACTTTGCCTCGTCTTTGAGAGACCGTCGTGTTGTTTTGTTCAATCGATGAACTCCACTTCCTTCGTATAGCGAACACTTTCGGAAAGTATTTGTCATTAAATAGCTCTGAAAGCGTCTCCCAAAGACATCTTTGAGTCTGAAATTTGGATGGGTGCGCTTCCTGAGACTCCCACCGATGATGCGCCTCGCCGCGGAACATAAAGGTGGCGAATGGAACCTTCTGTTCCTCGTGCATCCCAGACATCGAATATCTTGGTAATTTGTTTGACCCGTGTTTCCATGCCGTGATCGGATCGGCTTTCCCTTAAATTACGGTGGTCTGACTCTTTGAAGCTGCTTGTTTGTGACAATGACCCGTAATTGCTATCATTTCCTCTGTATTTTGAACACGAGTTTCCTAAATGCGATTTTGCATGAGCTGAAAAACTTCTAAACATCCCTCGTTCATCATCGCTTTCGATGGTGTTGTTCGCGGGAGGAACATTACCCGACTGTTACACGTTCTCCTCGTTGGTAAATCTGAGCATCTCCACGGTCTCATTTCCATTGTTAATATTCTCGATTCGACATTCTCAAATCTTGTCGTAAAACAAAGGGTTAATTAAGGAAATCGATATATCACATAATATCCTATATCTTGACCAACTAACAAATAAGCTTAGGTAGGACACCTTAGCGAAGGATTTACTCGTCTCTCCCTCTAGTTCTATTCCCAGATCTCTTGCGGAGATCGTATCCTAAGCTACGATACCAGTGTGGCGCCCCCAAAATAGGTATACATCACACATTACGAGGTTAATAAATCGTAATGCGAAAGCAACTATAACTTTATTATTACAACGATAAAAGCGTGAGTTTGAATACAAATATTATCTTACAGACAATATCTATACTCAAATAAATCCTCATCACATTTATTGATACATTATTTTACAAAAATGGTGAGGACTACTAAACAATCCTTTCTAAAACCTTCATTCCATTACCCCAGGCTTCGTACTCATTTATATTCTCGCCTCACGAGAAAAATGGAACAAAAAGGAAAAAGGGTGAGCTCAACTAGCTCGATAAAGAATATTATGACTAAGATAATATCTGACAAATTATCGTTAGTCTTCTTGAGGAAAAAAATCTAATAGAATCTGATAGATGACAAATTTTAAATCAATATTAGCGGTGAAATAATAATTCATTAGAAGAGTTAAGTAGAGAATGCAAACTACTATCTTACATGTATGAATTTAAAGTTCATCGTCTATCTTTTATCCTGTAACATCAATCGATATACATACGGAATCAAATATTCATCTTTTTGCACTCTGGGCGAAGATATTCATCGATTAGTCGTATTCATTTAAACACTGTTCATCTTTGCACTACTGGCCGAAGATATTCTTTAGAAATCATTCATCTTTGCCTTCTGGCGAATATATTCTTAAGAAATCATTCATCTTTGCTACTGGTAAAGATATTCTTAAGAAATCATTCATCTTTACCTTCTGAGCCGAAGATATTCCATAATATCATCATTTAAGGTGAGGATGATGAAAATATTTTTAAAAAAAAGCGAATCCGGTGAAACAAAAATGACAAGGATTAAGGATTAAGGATTAGTACTTGGTTTTATCCGTCAAAAATACCTCAAAAATAATCATAGTGGTGTAAAATTGAGAATGATCAAAACATGGATCTGATCGAGCTAGTATCCGAATAGATATTTTAGATGAAAAGAAAAAATAAATTTTATTTTGAATATTGAATAGTCTTGAGTATCGTGAATAGTCTTTAGTATATCGTGAATAATAACTCAGACACCAAAAGATAGAAAATTCCAAAAACATCTTCACGCTTCATGAATAGTACTTCGTGAATAGTAACTTCGTGAATAGTAACTTCGTGAATAGTAACTTCGTGAATAGTAACTCATGAATAGTAACCCATGAATAGTAACCCAGAGCATGAAAAAGTTCCAAATTTGATAAAAACTTGGATCAACATTTCGGTATAATGATATTGAAGAAATAATATCATTCTGAAAAAATAATATCACTTACCTCGAAAAAAAGTACTTACATTGATTTGGAATAGCTTTGAATGAACTTGCAGTATATCAATACTCAAAGTATACTCAAAATACTCACAAGAATCGCTCGAAATATCGAGAGAGAAATAGAGAAAACTTGGGTTTACGGTGTGATTTTCAATTCTAACCTAAGCACCTATTTATAGGAAAATGCTTAGAACACCAAAGAGAAAATTTAATATAATATTAATATAATTATACAAATTTTCCTTAGCCCACTTTTGGTCAAAACACCAGCCACACATATTAATGATGTCCAAAAAAAATACAAAAACGTTTTTCTTAACAAAAATAATTTAAACTCCCAAAAATCAATTATTTGAGACTTGAACTTCAATAATTCATAATAAATAGCCCTTTCATCAGAAAATTCGAATCTCGCGAGTTTTTATAGGAAATTCAATTCTCTACAACTTTGCAGAAGAAAGTTTTCCAAATTCCAAATAGAAATTGGCCAGAAATCCACAAGCGGGTGATTTTACAATTTATAATCAAATTTGATTCGATAATTGTGTCCCACACACACAAAACATGTGTTAAACATTTAATGCCACAAAAATACTCTTCCTCCTCATATACTCATATATCCCACATTCATTGTAAAAATATCACCGTTAATATATTATTAAAATAATATATTTAAATGAATTATTTTCGAGGAAAAAGATAAAATATTAATTTTCAACAATTGTCATTTTAAAAATTTTCTCCATCTATATCCACATAAAATCAATATTTTCCTCATCATATAAATCAATAATTAATTATTCACAAATAATATTACGAGAATCACAATATTAATGACTTGAGGCGGTTCAGGAAAGAGGGCTTTCGATAAAATTTCTTCTTCTTGGCGCTATGATTAGATGACAAACCTCTCCTTGAAGCAGAACTTTCTAGACATTGCCGATAATGTTATCTAATAATATTATTAGGATAATATGAATTATTGCTTCGATAATGAAAAATCTTATGTAATGACAATTATTGAAACAACGATGATATAAAATATCAATATGACAATTATTAAATCGATAAAATCTTTGAGCGATAATTTCTTGTAACCATTATTGAGTAGTGTGCTTCTACGTAAGAAAATAATTGGTGCAATCTGGTATCTACTCTTGTTGACAATAGCGTATTAGTGTGTTTTAACCACCGGGTATTCAGCGATATTACTTGGTAACAACTTCTGTAGATTATTTAAAAACAACTTATATTTGTCGTTTTCTTCATCCAATCGCTTTAGTTATGGGGCCCCACATGGGCTTGCTTGGTCGTCGCGAATATTCCACAAGCGATCTGAATATTCCACGACCAACGAATATTCCAAACAATGATGAATATTTTATAACCACTTGCTTATTTTGAAATATTTGCGTATTTAACCCTTAACTATCACATTAATCAAATCAACCCTTACTATTTCAAAATAATAAATAAAGGAAATTCCTTTTTATTTAAAAAAATTTTGAGGTCTTATTTAAATATTTATTGAATTAAATAAATATTTTATTAAATTTATTTATTGAGAAAAATAAATAATTGATGAATTGTGGTGCAAGAATTTAGTAACTAAATTAATTAATGTTAATTAAATTGAATAATGGTAATTTTTATTTGAAGGATTTAATATAAGGAAGTAATTAAATTAAATGAATTGTTTAGTATTAAAGAAAATAAATAAAGTGATGTCTAGTCTAATTTATTAATTAAATTAGATATATAACGATTTATCAAATATAAACTATAATTATAATGAAATTACAATTATCATAATTCTTATTATAAGTTATTTAAATTAACTAAACTAAAGTCATTTAAATTAACTAAAATAAAAGCGTGACAAGTGAAACTATATAATATAATATTATTAAAATAAACTAGTATGGGGAATATGTGGTAGCCAAACAAGGCCTTGTGGCCTTTGGCTTATTTAATGCCAGCCTTTTTGTTTTTTAAGCTGAAAGAGTGTGTGGGATATGAGGCCATATCGGTTTATATTTTTCAGCGTCTTATTCTTCTAAGGCTTAAGAGCGAGTATAGAAGGAGCTTGGAAGAAAAGAAAAACACGGTGAGAAATTGAGAAATTAAGTCTCGTGATTTTGCGAGGGAAGGAGAGATTCACTATTTCTGCTTTAGCATCTGACTAGGGTTTGAAGGTATATTACTTCTAATGTTATGTTTTGAGTTTCTATGATCGTCTTTTGTAAATTAATTAATCACGTTGGATTGATACATGTATGTATGTTGTTTATAATCTGTTAATCATATATATCCGAGTGCTATTTGATGATTAAATGCATGAAATTGGGTTGTAGTAGAAGATTTTAAATAATGGTGTTTATGTTATAGGATATGGCTTTGAAAGTACAAAATTTCATAGTCGATACTTGTTATAATCGGTAGAATCGATCTTTGAATTATGTTAATATGTTAAGAAATGAAAAGCATAGTTTAAATCGTGTTAGTTGATTAAGAAAGCGAATTAAGTGGCGATCGAATTAAGCTAAAAGTGTAAAAATGAAGAAATTTGGAAAATGGTGATTTTGATTCCTTAAATTTGTGTATATGTAATTTTTTTTGTATATAGAATGATGAATAGCATGTGTAACTATGTTATTACAAAGTTTAGTTGCTAGGTTTCATGAATTTTTGTGGAAATTGGGAAAGTTTTGGGTGGTTCTTTGTCTTTAAGCAGGCTGCTTCGAGTTTACATGCAGGTGTGTACGGTTGTGTCGTCACCACAGATAGAAAGCAGCGTAAAGCTGTGTAGTAAACCTTCTCTGAATCTATTGCCGGTAGCTTGCTTATGAGTTAAGAGCTTGGGATAGTGGAGCTACACCGTGCCCTGAGCCTAGGCAATGACTTTTGCATATTTGTAGGTCATGAGTAATGGACCTAATCTAGTTTGGCATGCATGTTAATGATGTTAAGACATAACGTAGACTACAACAACAGATTGTAATGTGTTGTAATAAAAATAGCCCGTTTATCAGAAAATACGAAATTTATGTCCATTCTACACGAAATTGAATTCTCTATAACTTTGTAGCTTTAAGATTTTCCAAATTCTAGACAAGAAAATATCGAAATGCCACAAAGCGGATGATTTTCAACACCTCTTAAAATTCATAACAAATTATATCGTTAATTTTAACGGTTCAAAATTTGTGGATATATACTCAACTTATATATGTATAATATATCCAAAAATCACAGCGATCCAACGATCGAGATTAAAATTATAAGTCACATGATGAGAGCTTTAAGAATCTGGATTTGATCTTTTAATACCTCAATCAGAGCAAAATCTTGATAAAACACCTCAACATTAATTCCTTCATTTATAACCACATAAATAAATCCATCATTTATATCCGCATCAAATAAATATTTTTTATCATATAAATCAATAATTAATTATTCACAAATAATATTACGGAATCCTGATAATAACATTAGGGTAGTTCGAGGAAAGAAGGGCTTTCAGATAAGGATTTCTCCTTCTTGGCGCTATGATTAGGTGACCAAACCTCTCCTTGTGAGAACTTTCTAGACATTACCAATAATGTTATCTAATAATATTATTCAAATAATATGAATTATTGATCGATAATGGGAAATCTTGTCTGATGACAATTATTGAAACAACAATAATATAAACTATCAATATGACAATTATTGAATCAATAAAATAAAATATTGAACAATAACTCTTTGTAACAATTATTGAGTAGTGCCTTTTACGTAAGAATCAATAATTCAAAAAAATCTTTATGCTGTCTGGTGTACTCTTTGTGCAACCACGCGTATTCTTGTATTTTAACCAATAGGGTATTCAAGCGGTGTTACTTGATAATAACTACTGTAGATTATTTATAAAAACTCAAACTTGTCATTTTTTCATCGGCGGTTATTACATTATGGGGCCCACAAATGGATTTAGCAAGTCATACGAATATCCCAAACAACAAGAATATTCCACGACCAAACGAATATTCTCAAACAATGATGAATATTTTATAACCACTTGCTTATTTTGTAAAATTTGCACATTTCACCCATAACCAAAGCATTATATCAAATTAACACCTTATTAATTTAGAATAATGAATAGAGAAAAATTCAATTTTATTTATAATAAGTTGGGGTCTTACAAGTTTTCTAAACTTTTATTGAAAAAACTTTATTGATTACATACTTATGTATGGTTAAATAAGCTCTTGTAACCTAATTCGTTACATTGAACGAGTTTCGTATTCCTATTTCTTGTTATTGTTATTCAAAACATATGTTGTTCTAATACATTGATTCAATTAAAGTTGTTCTAATTCTATTAAATATGGTATCTTGCACGTATACCATGTCTATTCAAGTATATAATGTTGTTGTTCAATTCTATATTGTTGTATTAAGCCTTTAAGTAGTAAGCAAACTCTTATAGGGGATTTTGTACGTGTAACATTTAGATGTTTGTGCACAATACATGGTATAAAGGGCTGATCCCCCTAAGTACGTTAAGAAGGGTCTGTATAGTTTAAATGTTTGTTAAGATTGGGGTAATAATACCTAAATACCGGAGACATAGTTCGTGGTCTTAAGACCCTCGGATATTAAAATTCGAACTTGATTTCTATTTATGATTCGTAGAACAAATTCATTATTGTTCAGCACTCGTTGTTCATTCTCATGTTGTTATCATTACTACAGTCTATATCTGTGAGCAATTGTTTGCTCACTCTTGCAATCTTTCTACTGACTAAAGTGGAAAAAGTTGATGAGCTATCTCTACTAGCAAAGGAAAGGGCAAAATGTCCAAGTGTTGAAGACTTATGAAATTTATTTAAATGTTTTATGTTACCGGACTTATTTTTTATGATGTATTATGGCCGATGTAATAAATTTAAGGTTAGATTACAGGATTGTTTTGAGATGATGTAACCCTTTAATGAAAAAGATTATTGTTAAGTTATTTAAATTATGTCTTTATCCTTTGATTATGGGTAGTTAGATGTAATGGTTTTGGATAGTGAACACCAAATTCTGTGAGAATGATTTACCCGGATTTGGGGGTGTCACAGTCTCCAATATCAATTGGTATTGGACGTGGATTAAGCCATTAGAGGTTAAGGGCCCAACCACGTAAAAAATCTTGGTGTTCTTATATACTGTTTATCTTGCGTGTATTGTTTAAATGCTACACTCAACCACAAGTTATATTATGCACTTCTCAATTCAAGAAGTTTTGCATATCGAGGTTTTCGTTTGATTAATATTCTTAATAAACATGCGATAACTTATGCGTATAGTTTACCAACGAGATAAATATAAAATTGTCATTGTGATCACTTTCATTATAAACACCTATTCACCCCCTCTAAAAGTGTGCATACATACAATTTCATATATATATATATATATATATATATATATATATATATATAGAGAGAGAGAGAGAGAGAGAGAGAGAGAGAGAGAGGTACTTTATATCCAACTCATCTATAACCGTTTAGAAAAGATCAAATGAGTTAGGATTTATCTCATCACGCACAATAATTAAAGGATGAGATATCTCATCCGCACAAATAGTTATGCAGATGGGAATAATTCTAATTTTTGGATCACATAAATAAATGGTGGGATCTGCGTTGAATGAATGAGTCTCCACTGACTTTTGTTATGAATATATATTTTCAATAATATTTTCATGTCATTCAATTTAATTGTCTACTTTGACGTAATTATTCACATAAGAATATATAATTTAAATTCAAAATTACTATTATTTTTATGTCTCATTCATATATTGGTGTCGCGTAATACTTAGGTGCTGTTTGTTTACATCTGATTGCCTTTTAATGGATTGTCTTTTATTCGCTAAGAGACATGATGCTGTTTGTTTTTTTTTTTTGTTACTTCTGAATGTCTCTTAATCGGTAAGACAGAAAATGAAATCTTAATAATTAAGAGGTACTTCTTAATGAATTTTTTTCGATAATTTTTTTTATATAAATATATTCAACAATATTAAGCACTCATTTTTATTAAATTGAATATTTAAAATTATTAAATAAAATTTTACCCTTTAAAATAGTAAAATAGTGTCATTATGAGACAACTTACTTTTTAATTATCAAATAATTTTTTAGATTCAGATCTTATAACCATTCGGATGATCTAATTTATTAAGATATCATAATCATTCAGATCTTAATTCTCAGATTTATCAAATACAACCTTATCTATTTAAAAGGTTAAAAAGTTAATTGTAAATAAGTAAGTAAATTACATAACAAGAAATACTACATAAAATGAGACGAGATATAACATGGGATGAGAGTTGAGGTGAGACGAATAAAGGGATAGTATGAGTATGTAATCCTGAAACTTGTCTAATTCAGGAAATTGAATGTTAATAGCGGATATGCTATCTTTAATATGTTTTAAAACTTTATGAATGAATAAAATATCAAAGTTTATTTGAAATGTTATGTGATATAGCTTTAATCTTAGAATGTTTAAGTTAAACTATAAATACTCAAGAAGTTGAGTAATGAACTAATAAGCGTATATTTTAACGAAAATGCCTCTAAGAAGAAAACTGACCACGTTAACAACCACCTCTGAGAGGGGTCTACTAATAATAATAACGAGGCCAGCGCTAATCGGTTCAGCGGTTGGTAGCTCACATTGTGAGTGCACTTGCGAATCAACATGCAAGCTCAAGTCACGACCTTTATGGAATTTAATGCGGTTGGACCTTGAGAGTTTAAGGTCTATGAATCTAGTGGAAGCCCAGGCACTGGATCATGGAAATGGAGAACGTGTTCGATGTTGCTAGAGTTAACGAGGATCAGAAGACTGCGTTTGCAATGTTCATGTTGAAGTCTGAAGCTAGCTACTGGTGGCAAGCAAATAAGGTTCGTGGGGGACAAGGAGTGATAGCGTGGGATAGATTTAAGGAGATGTTTTTTGAAATGTACTTTCCAGTGAGTTCTCGAAATTAGTTGGAGGTGCAATTTCTGAAGCTGAAACAAGGAACTATGACGGTTCCAGAATATGCTGCGAAGTTTAACGAGTTGGCAAGGTTTGCCACATATCAAGTTAAATCGACGAGCGTAAAGCAAGAAGGTTCGAATAAGGATTGAAACCCTGGCTGTATAGCAAGGTTTCAATGTCCCAGTTAAATACATTTGCGACTGTAGTGGAAAAGGCAATTATCGCGGAAGGTGGAAGCGATGCTTTGACCAAGTACAATCAAGAACAGAAAAAGAGGAGGAATGAGAATGAAAATAAGGTTGGTGGAAGTAACGTTGGAAATAACAATCAGAAGAGGAAGTGGAGATAGAATTCGACTGTGGGAGGACAACAAGGAAGTCAACCAAAGAAGAAATTTGATGCTTGTGCGACGTGCGGAAAGAACCATACTGGAATATGTTTGAAGGGAAAGCGGGTGTGTTTCAACTGTGGAAAAGAGGGACACATTGCACCAAACTTTTTTAGTCCAAAGAAAGAAGCATGTTTTACCTACGGTTCGAAAGATCACATGGCTCGTGATTGCCCTAAGAAGCCAGCGGGAAGTGCGAGTGGTGGAAAAGGAAACAACAATGGTGGTGGTGCATTGACTATCATTAGGCCAAACGCAGTTAAGCCGACCTCTCTGCGAGGACCTTGATATGGCCGGTGCATGATTTTATGCGATACCTAAGGATGTGATGTTAGGTATCATTCAGATTAATGGTATTAATGCTTTTGTGTTATTTGATTCGGGTGCTACTTGTTCATTTATATCTGATGAATTTGCTCAGAATTTAGATTTGCCTCAAGAAGAATTAGAATTTCCCTAAAGCATAGAGATTGCGAATAGGGAAGTGATTCCTGTTAGATTCATATATAGGAATTGTAGGGTGGTTATAAAAGGTCACGAGATAATGGTAAATTTGATACCAATTAGGCTTGGGGAGTTTAATGTTATACTGGGAATAGATTGGTTATTCAATTACGGAGCAGTAATTGATTGCCAAAAAAAGTGTGTTAACCTTATGACTCCGTCAAAGGTTGTGTTCTATGGCAGCTGTTGGGTAAAATCTAATTACGCACAACACGCAAGTATACGTGGTCAACAAGTAATAAAGTGATAAGTTGAGTATCGTTCCCACAGAGACAATTAGCAAGAACTCAAGCTTACAACTATCAATTTTTAACTAATCCGAATTTTATTAAACTAACTTGAATAAATGAGGAGAAAATCTTAACAACTAATACTCTAACTATCACTAATAACCCACAAAGATAAAACTTAATTTTCAAACAATACTTGGAGAATTAGGCTCATGATTTCACTCTAAGCTTTACTCAGATTAATTCACTTTTATCTCAGTTCAATTCAATATTCCCGTTTATTAATCACGAACACGATTGTAACATTAACCACCTCTCAGTGCACCAATACCAAATTAACTCAAATCCACAATTAAGATAGAATTAAGCCAAACACTTCAATCAATTAACTCACAATATCTCTATGCAAATTAAATCAAAAGAAGTTTAAGATTAAGTTCTCTAACGATTACATGCGATGTTAAGCGTATCTCTACCTTAACATTCATCACAATTCTGCTATTCACAAAATTCATGAACACATGCTATATCAATTAAGTCTAGATTTAAACATCTTCTCTCGAGTCTATTCAAATCCACAAAGAATCGTTGATTAGGCAATTAACAAATTCAAGCTCAAATCAATATAGATAAACCATTGAATATTTTATTAAACTGAGAATTAAAGCTAATAAACCATTGTTCCACTCAAAGATCCATCAATCGCCTAAAAAGATAATTAATTCATAATAAATAAATTAACTCTTGAATAAATAAAGAGACATCATCCCAATTCTGGATAATAAAAATTAAGGAAGAATAATAAAAAACACCACCCTCTCTGCGAATTCAATTCTTGCAATTTTCATGAAGTTATTCTTCTTCTCTAGACCTCCAAGCTTGATCTCGATGTCGTTCTTTTGCAAAGTTGTGTATATCCCTTGATTCCCCTCTTCCTTTTACTTGTAGACCATCTCTTCTCTAGATATTCTCTTAGCTTGCCTCCACTTCCTATCCAAAATAACTTAAAACAATTCTAATTCTCTCCAACTACTGCCATCTAACTCCTCTTTAAAAACCAATTCCCCTTGGTGTGATCGGCCGCCATAGTGGCCTTCCCAGTAGTGATCGGTGCCGCCATAGCAATAGTAGGCGTAATAGACCGGGTGCGATCGGCCACATTGACCAGACCTGATCGGTTGCGTATAGCGATAGCTAGCCTGATTCAGCACTCGGTGCTTCCCCACTTGGCACGATTGACAAAGCTACACCATCAATGACTTCATTAAGCGATCACTCAATCTCAAATGCTTCCAAGCTTGAGCGCCTCGCTTTTCCTACATTAAACGAAAAACCCATCAACGATAACATAAAATGCATAAAAACAAACACAAAAATAGACCAATGAACACTGATTCATGGTTTAAAAACCTACTCGTCGTGAAGTCACCTCGACAAGAAAATTGTCTGACGGTGATGCAAGCCAAAAAGTTGTTGAGACAAGGATGTGTAGGATACTTAGCCTACATAGTCGATACACGAGAAGAAGAGTCGCGAGTTAGAAGAGATCGATCATAAGAGATTTTCTGAGACATATTTCCAGATGATTTGTCGGGTCTTCCGCCGGATCGACAAATCGAGTTCGTGATTGACTTGCTACCAGGAACGGCCCCGATATCTATGGCACCATATAGAATGGCCCCGGTAGAGATGAAAGAGTTGATGGTGCAGTTGCAGGAATTGCTTGACAAGAAGTATATTCAGTCGAGTGTTTCGCCATAGGGAGCACCAGTGTTGTTTGTTAAGAAGAAAGATGGATCGATGCGGCTCTACATTGACTATCGAGACCTGAATAAAGTTACGATTAAAAATAAGTATGCAATACCTAGAATTGACGACCTATTTGATCAATTGAAGGGAGCGAGGTATTTCTCAAAGATAGACTTGAGAAGTGGTTATCATCAGCTAAAGGTGAGGCCGGAGGATGTACCAAAAACAACGTTCAGAACTCGGTATGGTCATTACAAGCTTCTGGTTATGTCTTTTGGTTTAACCAACACACCTGCAGCATTCATGGATTTGATAAATAGGGTGTTTAAACCATTCTTAGACAAATTTGTGGTGGTATTTATTGATGATATATTGATATTTTCCAAGACCAAGGAGGAACATGTGGAACACTTAAAGGTGACGTTGGAGATGTTGAGAAAAGAGTTATGCGCTAAGTTCTCAAAATATGAATTTTGGATTTGGAGCGTGTATAATTTTTTGGACACGTTATTAATAAAAGCGAAATTTTAGTAGATCCATCAAAGGTTGAAAGTTGTAATAAAAGCGGGATTAGCCGAAGACATTAGATTAAGTAAGGAGTTTCTTAGGATTAAGGAGGAGTTCTATAGGCGTTTTATTCAAGACTTTTCAAGATCGCAACTCTATTTACGAATTTAACTAGGAAAGCGGTTAAGTTTGTTTGGGACAGAGAGAAGTGTGAGGAAAGTTTTCAAGAATTAAAGAAGAGGTTGAGTTTCTTTTGTGTTGTCATTTGCGATGATATAGGAAATTTTATGGTGTATAGTGACGCATCGCATAAAGGACTAGGCTGTGTGCTTATGCAGAACGGCATTGTTATTGCGTATGCATCACGTCAGTTGAAAGATTACGAGAAAAGTGTATCTGACTCATGACTTAGAGTTAGCTGCGGTGGTGTTTGCCCTGAAAATTTGGAGACATTATCTTTATGGAGAGAGGTGCGAGATATATACTGACCATAAAAGTCTGAAGTATATCTTTACACAAAAAGATTTAAATATGAGACAAAGAAGATGGTTAGAGCTGATCAAAGACTATGACTGCTAGATTTTCTATCATCCGGCGAATGTTATTGCTGATGCTTTAAGTAGGAAGGAACAAGAGAAGTTAATGTTGTTGTTGCTTTGCTCGTGAGAAATTAGTGTCGAAAATGGCTAAGATGGAGTTAGAAATTAGATATCAGATAGAATTCGATGAAAAATTGTTCTAGATAGGAAAGCGGTTCAAGCGTTGGTAGATAAGGTGAAGAATGCACAACTTTAGGATGAAAGGCGAGAAAAGATAAAACAAAGAGTATCTGAAGGTGAGGAAAACAAATTCAAAATTGATTCGGAAGGATTACTTGATTGAAGGAGAATTTGGGTTCACTTGATACTGAAGGTTAAAGAGGAAATTTAGAGTGAAGCTCACATTTCAAGATATTGATTCACCTTGAAAGTACAAAAATGTACCAAGATCTTATACATCATTTTTGGTGGCCCGAATATGAAAAAAAGATGTGGTTGAGTGTGTGGCAAAATGCTTAGCGTGTCGAGAAAGTCAAATTTGAACATCAAAGGCCAAGCGGATTATTACACTGGCCGTTGGAGATACCAGAATGGAAATGGGAGCATATCAATGGATTTTTGTGGTAGGTCTTCCAACGACCAACCAAAGTTATGATGCCATTTGGGTGATTGTCGATCATTGTGAAATCGACACACTTTTGCCAATCAAGATTAGGTTTACCCTAGATCGGTTAGCAAAACTGTATGTGAAGGAAATTGTGTCGAGACACAGTGTACCTGTGTCTATTGTATCAAACAGAGATCCATGTTTCACATCTAATTTTAGAAAGCATTTGCAAGAGTGTTTGGGAACCACGGTGAGAATGAGCACATCGTACCATCCTCAAATCGACGGATAGAGTGAGAGAACCATCCAAACACTAGAGGATATGCTCAGAGCATGTATCATGAATTTTAAGGGAAATTGGGACGATCATTTACCATTCATTTGAATTTGCTTATAATAATAGCTATCACGCGAGTATTGGCATGCCACCTTACGAAGCGTTATCGACGAAAATCTGAGAACCGTTATGTTGGGATGAGGTAGGTGAGCGTCACTATTGGGTCGAAATTAGTACTGATAGAATATCGAGATCATCAAGGTTATTCGTGCGAGATTGATAGCTGCACAAGATAGACAGAAGAAATATGTCGATCAACATCGACAAAATCGGGAATTCGATGTCGGTAGTTTGTTTTCTTGAAAGTGTCTCCACGGAAGGAAAATTTGGTTTTGGCAAGATGGGGAAATTGTGCCTAGTTTTATAGAACCTTTTAAAGTGCTTCGACGAGTTGGTGAAGTGGCATACGAGGTAGCTTTACCACCAGAGTTGGAGCATATTCATAACATTTTCCATGTATCAGTGTTGAGGCCATATAAGCCTGACTATAAACATGTTATAGAATATGAGCCCTTACAGTTTGAGAAAGATTTGTCATATGAAGAAGTCCTTGTTCAAATTGTTGACAGAAAAGAGCAAGTACTGAGGAATAAGGTCATACCTTATGTAAAGGTAGTCTGGAGAAACCACAATGCTGAAGAAGCTACGTGGGAACGTGAGAGCGTTATAATGAAGAATTATCCTCAATTATTTGCTTGATCTTGTATAGCGGTTTTGGGGACAGAATCTTGTTAAGGAGGGAAGAATGTAACGAATAATTTTTTTTGAGTTGTGATTCTGGGGACAGAATCCTTTTAAGGAGGGAAGGATATAACGATTGAGAAATTTTTGTAATTAATTTAAATATTTATTGAATTAAATAAATATTTTATTAAATTTATTTATTGAGAAAAATAAATAATTGATGAATTGTGGTGCAAGAATTTAGTAACTAAATTAATTAATGTTAATTAAATTGAATAATAGTAATTTTTATTTGAAGGATTTAATATAAGGAAGTAATTAAATTAAATGAATTGTTTAGTATTAAAGAAAATAAATAAAGTGATGTCTAGTCTAATTTATTAATTAAATTAGATATATAACGATTTATCAAATATAAACTATAATTATAATGAAATTACAATTATCATAATTACTATTATAAGTTATTTAAATTAACTAATTAAACTAAAGTCATTTAAATTAACTAAAATAAGTGTGACAAGTGAAACTATATAATATAATATTATTAAAATAATCTAGTATGGGGGAATATGTGGTAGCCAAACAAGGCCTTGTGGCCTTTGGCTTATTTAACTGACGCCTTTTTGTTTTTTTTAAGCGAAAGAGTGTGTGGGATGTGAGGCCATATCAGTTTATATTTTCACGCGTCTTATTCTTCTAAGGCTTAAGAGCAGAGTATAGAGGGAGCTTGGAAGAAAAGTGAAAACACTGTGAGAAATTGAGAAATTAAGTCTACGTGATTTTGCGAGGAAGGAGAGATTCACTATTTTCTGTAGCATCTGACTAGGGTTTGAAGGTATATTACTTTTAATGTTGTGTTTTGAGTTTCTATGATCGTCTTTTGTAAATTAATTAATCACGTTGGATTGATACATGTATGTATGTGGTTTATAATCATTAATCAATATATCCGAGTGCTATTTGATGATTAAATGCATGAAATTGGGTTGTAGTAGAAGATTTTAAATACTTGAGTGTTTATGTTATAGGATATGGCTTTGAAAGTACAAAATTTCATGGTCGATACTTGTTATAATCGGTGAATTGATCTTTTGAATTATGTTAATATGTTAAGAAATGAAAAGCGACATAGTTTAAATCGTGTTAATTGATTAAGAAACGAATTCGTGGCGATCGAATTCGCTAAAAGTGTAAAAAATGAAGAAATTTGGAAAATGGTGATTTTGATTCCTTAAATTTGTGTATATGTAATTTTTTTGTATATAGAATGATGAATAGCATGTGTAACTATGTTATTACAAAGTTTAGTTGCTAGGTTTCATGAATTTTTGTGGAAATTGGGAGAGTTTTGGGTGATTATTTGTCTTAAGCATGAGCCTCTTGCAATTTCTATCTGGGTGTGTACACAGTTGTGTAATCTACCTGAAATGAAGCAGCGTAGGCTTTGTAGTAAACCTTCTCTGAATCTGTGTGTTATTTGCCAGTATGTTGAGCTTGGGACGGTCTGCCTACACTGCAGTGCTACGAGCACAAGCGATGACTTTTGCATATTTGTAGGTCATGAGTAATGGACCTAATCTAGTTTGGCATGCATGTTAATGATGTTAAGACATAACGTAGACTACAACAACAGATTGTAATGTGTTGTAATAAAAATAGCCCGTTTATCAGAAAAATACAAAATTTATGTCCATTCTACACGAAATTGAATTCTCTATAACTTTGTAGCTTTAAGATTTTCCAAATTCTAGACAAGAAAATATCAGAAATGCCTGGCCGATCATTTTCAACACCTCTTAAAATTCATAACAAATTATCGTTAATTTTAGCGGTTCAAAATTTGTGGATATATACTCAACTTATATATGTATAATATATCCAAAAATCACAACGATCCAGCGATCGTATTAAAATTATAACTCGCATGATAGAGCTTTAAGAATACCGATTTGATCTTTTAATACCTCGATCAAGGCAAAATCTTGATAAAATACCTCAACATTAATTCCTTCATTTATAACCACATAAATAAATCCATCATTTATATCGCATCAAATAAATATTTTTATCATATAAATCGATAATTAATTATTCACAAATAATATTACGAGAATCCTGATAATAACATTCGGTGGTTCGAGGAAAGAAGGGCTTTCAGATAAGGATTTCTCCTTCTTGGTGGCCTTGATTAGGTGACCAAACCTCTCCTTGTGAGAACTTTCTAGACATTGCAAATAATGTTATCTAATAATATTATTCAAATAATATGAATTATTGATGCGATAATGGGAAATCATTGTGCAATGACAATTATTGAAATAACAATAATATAAACTATCAATATGACAATTATTGAATCAATAAAATAAAATATTGAACAATAACTCACGTAACAATTATTGAGTAATGCCTTCTACGTAAGAATCGATAATTCAAAAGAAATCATGCAATCACAGGTGTACTCTTTGTGCAACCAAAGCGTATTCACGTATTTTAACCGGGTATTCCAAAAGTGTTAACTTGATAACAACTTCTGTAGATTATTTATAAAAACTCAAACTTGTCATTTTTTTCATCAAGCCGGTTATTACATTATGGGGCCCACAAATGGTTCTCGCCGTCATACGAATATCCCAAACAACAAGAATATTCCACGACGAAGCGAATATTCTCAACAATGATGAATATTTTATAACCACTTGCTTATTTTGTAAAATTTGCACATTTCACCCATAACAAAGCATTATATCAAATTAACACCTTATTAATTTAGAATAATGAATAGAGAAAATTCAATTTTATTTATAATAAGTTGGGGTCTTACAAGTTTTCTAAACTTTTTATTGAAAAGCCTATTGATTCTATACTTATGTATGGTTAAATAAGCTCTTGTAACCTAATTCGTTACATTGAGCGAGTTTCAGTATTCCTATTTCTTGTTATTGTTATTCAAAACATATGTTGTTCTAATACATTGATTCAATTAAAGTTGTTCTAATTCTATTAAATATGGTATCTTGCATTATACCATATACATTCAAGTATATAATGTTGTTGTTCAATTACATATTGTTGTATTAAGCCTTTAAGTAGTAAGTAAACTCTTATAGGGGATTTTTATGCGTGTAACGTTTAGATGTTTTGTGCACAATACATGGTATAAAAGGGGCTGATCCCCCTAAATGCGTTAAGAAGAAGTGCGTATAGTTTAAATATGCATTAAGATTGGGGTAATAATACTTAAATCCGGAGCATAGTTAAGTGGTCTTAAGACCCTCGGATATTAAAATTGAACTTATTTTCTATTTATGATTAGTAGAACAAATTCATTATTGTTCAAACATTTTCGTTGTTCATTCTCATGTTGTTATCATTACTACTATCTATATCGGTGAGCAATTGTTTGCTCACTCTTGCAATTAACTGCTAATGACTAAAGTGGAAAAAGTTGATGAGCTATCTCTTAGCAAAGGAAAGGGCAAAATGTCCAAGTGTTGAAGACTTATGAGAAATTTATTTAAATGTTTTATGTTACCGGACTTATTTTTTTATGATGTATTCCATGTTGATGTAATAAATTTAAGGTTAGATTACAGGATTGTTTTGGGATGATGTAACCCTTTAATGGAAAAATTATTGTTAAGTTATTTAAATTATGTCTTTATCCTTTGATTATGGGTAGTTAGATGTAATGGTTTTGAATAGTGAACACCAAATTACGTGAGAATGATTTACGGATTTGGGGTGTCGCGATCTCAATATCAATTGGTATTGGGCGTGGATTAAGCCATTAGAGGTTAAGGGCCCAACCACGTAAAAAATCTTGGTGTTCTTATATACTGTTTATCTTGCGTGTATTGTTTAAATGCTGCACTCAACCACAAGTTATATTATGCACTTCTCAATTCAAGAAGTTTTGCATATCAAGGTTTTGCGTTTGATTAATATTCTTAAGCAAACACGCGATAACTTATGCATATAATTTTGACCTGAGATAAATATAAAATTGTCATTGTGATCACTTTCATTATAAACACCTATTCACCCCCTCTAAAAAGTGTGCATACACTTGAATTTCATATATATATATATATATATATATATATATATATATATATATATATATATATATATATATATATATATATATATATATAGAGAGAGAGAGAGAGAGAGAGAAAGAGAGAGAGAGAGAGAGGAGTACTTTATATCTAACTCATCTATAACCGTTTAGAAAAAGATCAAATGAGTTAAGATTTATCTCATCTGCACAATAATTGTGCGGATGAGATATCTCATCCGCACAAATAGTTATGCAGATGGGAATAATTCTAATTTTTGGATCACATAAATAAATGGTGGGATCTGCGTTGAATGAATGAGTCTCCCACCCAACTTTTGTTATGAATATATATTTTCAATAATATTTTCATGTCATTCAATTTAATTGTCTACTTTGACGTAATTATTCACATAAGAATATATAATTTAAATTCAAAATTACTATTATTTTTATGTCTCATTCATATATTGGTGTCGCGTAATACTTAGGTGCTGTTTGTTTACATCTGATTGCCTTTTAATGGATTGTCTTTTATTCGCTAAGAGGCATGATGCTGTTTGTTTTTTTTTTTTTTTTGTTACTTCTGAATGTCTCTTAATCGGTAAGACAGAAAATGAAATCTTAATAATTAAGAGGTACTTCTTAATGAATTTATTTTGATAATTTTTTTTATATAAATATATTCAACAATATTAAGCACTCATTTTTATTAAATTGAATATTTAAAATTATTAAATAAAATTTTACCCTTTAAAATAGTAAAATAGTGTCATTAAGTGACAACTTACTTTTTAGTTATCAAATAATTTTTAGATTCGGATCTCATAACCATTCGGATGATCTAATTTATTAAGATATCATAATCATTCGGATCTTAATTCTCGATTTATCAAATACAACCTTATCTATTTAAAGGTTAAAAAGTTAATTGTCGATAAGTAAGTAAATTACATAACAACAAATACTACATAAAATGAGGCGAGATATAACATGGGATGAGAGATGAGGTGAGGCGAATAAAGGGATAGTATG